>JAJIBD010032096.1:0-191666 GCA_021461705.1 Cryptotis parvus
CTCAGTATAATAGCCGCGGTTTTGCGGTCTGGACCCCACAGCTCATCAGAATCCACCCAAGAGGCCCTGATCTGAAGACAAGCTTATCAGTGAAGCCAATGCCCGCCATGGTTGGCGGCTATTGGAGGTGGAGGTCACCGGACGTTCTTGGAGTTGGAGCTGGGGTCCCCAATTCCTCTCTCTGGCCTGTCCCAGAGATCTGGTGACCCCGCCAACGAACTTCCTTAGGGCGATCAGCCATCATGCAGAACCCAGACACACAGGGGAGAGCTACCTTTTGTCTCTCTCCAGCTCAGCTGACCATGAGGATCCCAGGAGGCAAGATGGGTTTTGGGTGTTGGCCCATCACCTCTGTAGGGCCTCTGAACCAGCCGGATCTGAACAGACTCACCATTATAGCACCTTTTTGTTCTGGACACTACGAGCTCATCAGAACTCACCTAAGAGGCCCTGATCCCAAGACCAGCTTATCAGTGAAGCCGAGTTCAAGCCAAGGTTGGCGGCTGTCGGAGTGGAAGTCACTAGACATTCTTGGGAGTTGGAGCTGGGGTCCCCATACCCCTCTCTGGCCCATCCGAAGATCTGGTGGCCCTTACAAACTGCCTTATGACGATCAGCCATCATGCAGAACTCAGGCACACAGGGGGGAGAGCGGCCATCTGGCTCTCCCTAGCTCAGCTGAACATGAGGCTCCCAGGAGGCAAGATGGGTTTTGGGAGTTGGCCCATCAACCTCTGTAGGGCCTCTGGACCAGCCCGATGAGACTCAGTCAACCATTATAGCACCTTTTTGTCGTCTGGACACTACAACTCATCAGAACCTATGCAAGAGGCCCTGATCTGAAGACCAGCTTATCAGTGAAGCCGAGTTCAAGCCCAGTTGGTGGCTGTCGGAGGTGGAAGTCATCAGATGTTCTTGGAGTTGGAGCTGGGGTCCCATTCCCTTTTTCTGGCCTGTCCTGAGATCTGGTGACCCTGCCAAAGAACTGCCTTAGGGCAACCAGCCATCAATGCAGAGACTCAGACACACAGGGAGAGCTACAACCGCTGTCCCTAGCTCAGTTTGACCATAAGGCTCCTAGGAGGCAAGATGGGTTTTTGGGTGTTGGTCCATCACCTCTCTAGGTCTCGGAAGCAGCCAGATGAGACTTGCTCAGCATAATAGCCGCCAATTTAGCGGTCTGGACCCCACAGCTTATCAGAACCCACCAGTGGCCCTGATCTGAAGACCAGCTTATCAGTGAAGCCGAGTTCCCAAGCAAGGTTGGTGGCTATCGGAGGTGGAAGTCACCAGATGTTCTTGGAGTTGAAGCTGAGGTCCCCATTCCCCTCTGGCCTGTCCTGGATTTCTGGTGACCCTGCCAACGAACTGCCTTAGGTCGATCAGCCTTCATGCAGATACCGACGCATGGGGGAGAGCTACCATTCAGCTCTCCCTAGCTCAGCTGACCATGAGGCTCCTAGGAGGCAAGATTGGTTTTGTGTGTTGGCCCATCACTTCTCTAGGGTCCCGGAAGCAGCCGGATGAGATCTGCTCAGCATAATAGCCGCCAATTTTGTGGTCTGGACCCCACAGCTTATCAGAACCCACCAGAGGCCCTGATCTGAAGATGAGCTTAGCAGTGAAGCCGAAGTTCAAGCCAAGGTGGTGGCTATTGAAGGTGTAAGTCACCAGGATGTTCTTGAAGTTGGAGCTGGGGTCCCATTCCACCCTTTCTGGCCGCTCCTGTAGATCTGGTGACCCTGCCAACGAACTGCCTTTTGGGTGATCAGCCATCATGCAGAGACCCAGATCCCCTGAGGAGATCCGACATCCGGTTCTGAGTTAGCTGATGGCAAGTGGCTGCGCAGTACATCAAACTAATGGAACCAGTCTTTTCTACAGTACTCACAATCCACATTGTGTAAGAAATGGAATAGAGAGGGAAGGAAATAAGCAACCTGCCATGGAGGCAGGCTGCAGGGGTTGAAGGAGGTGGTGGCAATGTTGACGGGAAATGGGCATGTGGAGGAATAGGTGTTGAAACATTCTAGAACCAAAACTCAAACATGAACATTTTGTAATTTTTTATATAACTGTGGTATAAAAGCCTCATTTAAGAAATAGGCTTTGGGATTCGCGACTACACCTACCCAGGCTTTTCAGGGAGCCTGGACGGGGCTATCTTCCCCCACTTTAGTTCTCTCCCACAAAGGCCTGTTGGCTCCACCCAGAGCTGCTTCTTCATCTCACCACTGCACACCACTTATTCAGGTGCAGTGCGGAGTCTCTGCCCGACTGCCCTGCGCTAGACTGATTGGTTGTTGGAGTGGAGGCAAGTTTTTTGCTCCTTGGCCTTTCCTCTGCCAGGCTTCCAGATATCAGAAACGGCGTGCATCACAACCACAGTCACCCGCTAGTCCAGACTCCTCAGCCGACTCAAGAGAGAAACCGAAGTTCAAGCCTAGGTTTCAGTGACTAAGCCAAGCAGGCTTTTTAGGGGAGTCTGGACTGGGGCTACCTCCCCACCTTGGCTTCCCCCACAAAGGCCTGGTGACCCCACCCTGAACTGTTGCTGGGGCTCTTGGCCGGACACCAGGTATTCAGGTGCAGGGTGG
This sequence comes from Cryptotis parvus, assembly GCA_021461705.1. NCBI lineage: Eukaryota > Metazoa > Chordata > Mammalia > Eulipotyphla > Soricidae > Cryptotis > Cryptotis parvus. Next base: position 2,598 of record JAJIBD010032096.1, read on the forward strand.
AATCTGCCTGCCCGTTGTGCTAGACTGATGGGGTGTCTGGAGTGGGGACAGATTTTGCTCCTTGGCCTGTCCTCTGCCAGGCTCCCAGATCAGAAAACATCGCACATCACAACCACAGTCATTCTCATATCTGAACTCCACAGCTGGACACAGCCTGACCCAGGTTTGAAGCGGAGTTCAAGCCCAGTCATGCGGGACCCCGCGACTACACCCAACCATGCTTTTTATGGAGCCTGGATCTGGCCACCACCCCCCCCTTGCCTCCATCCACAAAGGCCTGGCAGTCCTGCCCAGAACTGCTGCTAGGGCTCTTGGCTCAGACACGAATATTCAGGTGCAGGGCAGAGTCTGCCTGCCAGCCCTGAGGTCGACTGATGGGGCGTCTTGTTTGGAGGCAGGTTTTTGCTCTTTGGCCTGTCCCCTCCACCAGGGTCCAAGAAGTCAGAACACCCTCGTACAACACAACCACAGTCATCCCTCTGTACTCCACAGCTGGACACATCCCGACCCAAGAGAAGCCGAGTTCAAGCCCAGGGATGCGGGACTCAGCGACTACCCGAGTCGCGCCATCTCCCCCACCTTGGCTCCCCCACAAAGGCTTGGAAACCCCACCCAGAACTGCTGTAGGGGATTTCGGCCGAACACCAGGTATTTAGGTGCAGGGCGGAGTCTACCTGACCACCCCGTGGTAGACTGATGGGGTGTCTTGGAGTAAGGGCAGCTTTTTGCTCCGTGGCCTCTCCTCTGACAGGCTTCCAGAAGTCAGAAAGCCTCGCACAGCACAAACACACAGTCATCCTTCAGTCTGACTCAAAGCTGGACACAACCCTATGCCCTATGACGCCCGGCTTCATCCCAAAATCCGGTATACCACGTGAGTCATAGGCTAGGTAAGACAGAGTAGGGAACTGTTTGCTGATAATCATTGAAAATGATGCCATCTGAGAACTGTGCTTTGACTATAGTAAAAAGATTCACATGATAACCTCTAAATGTATTTACTAAAATCCACAATGTAAAGAAAGGGGCGAGTTGTGGGGAGGAGAGAAAGGAGGAGATAGAGAACCTGCCTTGAAGGCGGGATTGGGAATTGGGGAGGAAGTGTCATTGGTGGTGGAAGATGGGCATGGGTGGAGGGATGGGTGCTGGAACTCTGTGTGACTGAATAAAAACATGAACGTCTTGTAATTTTATATCTCTCGGTGGTACAACAAAATCACGATCACGATCTTCCCATTAATCATCTATTTGCTAGAGCGGGCACCAGTAATATCTCAATATGTCCTGTCACATGCTGTAGAGCCAAGGGCATCGGCTTGGTACAGGAACATAAAGAGCCTCAAACCATTATATTAGGTCATGAGAATGATCTAATATAATTGTTACTGGCATTTGGCATATCAAATACAACACGAGCAGCTTGGCTAGGCTTGCCGTGCGGGAGGCATACTCTATAAACACCTCCAAATAAAGCCTTTATTAATGAACCGCAGCGGCCGCATGCGGCCGCTCAGGCACTGTGATGGGCTGGTCGGGCTGGGTGGAGTTCTGATGAGAGGGAAGTCCAATGTGGAAAATGGCGGCGCCCATGGAGTGGGTGGGGGTCGTCTGGCTTGTTGTGAGGTTCTGCCGGGGTGGTGCGCCAAGGCTGGAAACCCACCATGCCTCCCGACTGCCTCATGAACGGCTGGGCACAGGGAGAGCAAGGAACCGCTCTGCCCCAGGTCTGAGAGTCTCTGGACCAGCATACCTGGGCCGGATTGAGGGAAGAAACTGCTCCCGTACAATAAAAATATTTTTTAAAAAAATAAAAAAAAAATTTTAAAAAGAACCATCTGTTTATCCTTAGCTTTCTAAAGGTTTTAAAACTTCTTAAATAATGAATTAATGTTCATTTATATTAAGTAATATTTGTCTATCAGGAAATCTTTTTGAATCTGTAGAATTTTTATTGCAATCTAATAAGTATTAGAAAAGGGGCAAATGCCTCAAGTCAGTTTCCTTGAGGGGATTACCAAAGTAATCCTAACTGTTGACAGGGAGGGTCCTGTCAACAAAGAACCCTAAACAGAGTGTAGAAGGGTGGTGTCACACCCCTATTACAGGTATAAACAAAGGATTACACCAAGGACTAAGCCCTTCTTCTGAGATTATCTCTTATGTAAAAACACTGAGAGAGAGAGAGAGAGAGAGAGAGAGAGAGAGAGAGAGAGAGAGAGAGAGAGAGAGAGAGAGAGAGGACTGGTATAAAGTAATACATCTTAACTTCCATGGACTTCATGTAATCTAGATGGTACCCACAAGGTCCTACTTATTATCTGCAACAGGGTGATTCTGAGTATCTTGTTCTCTGTATACTGAAAGGGTCACACTTGCCTGCATGAGGGCAAACTAGTATGATCCTTCCTATAATCTTAAAGATAGTCTCAACGTAGCCAGGGCAGTCTCCTGGGAAATTCTAACTGTCCCACGCTGGGTGTAGTGGGTATAAAGAGGAGCTGTGCCCTATCTAGATAACATAGACATCTTAGTAGATTTATAAGTCAGAAGTTATTCAGAGTCAAGGTGACTTCTGTAACTGCCACACCCTCTACCAGTGTTTACATAGAAGAGAGATCTCATTATAATGAACCTTGGCTTAAGAACATGTAAGTAGATTAAGCTGTGAGTGGGTAAAAACAGCAAAGCTCCAAAGCTAACTAAGCCTGTCATCCAACAATCTATAATATATTTCTAACATAAAGTCTATGTACCCTTTTTAAAATTCATAATCCTCCTCACTCTTAATAAATTTCATACTTATAAGATTTATTTAACATTAATTTTAAGTGTATAAGCATATGATTATTTACAAAAATTATTATTTTTTAATTTATTTTAATAAATGCTTTATTTGGAGGTGTTTAAAGAATATGCCTCCTGCACAGCAAGCCTAGCAAGCTGCTCTGTGTTGTATTTGACATGCCAAATGCCAGTAACACTATATTAGGTCATTCCCATGACCTAATATAATGGTTTGAGTCTCTTTATGTTCCTGTAGCAAGCGGGATGCCCTTTGCTCTACTGGCATGAGACAGGACATATGGAGATATTACTGGTGCCCGCTCTAGCAAATAGATGATTAACGGGAAGATCGTGATCGTGATCGTGAATTTATTTTATGCAAAAAAAAAGGAAAGATGTTGGGGAGCCAGGTGGGGTCCCAACAGTATTAGGGGTCACACTCAGGGGCCGATGAAGATGAACAAAGTCCACGAGTCTAAATAATCCAAAGCCTCTTCTCAACAATAGTTAAACACACTCTGCTACCCTCGCACTGGCTGGCAGACTCCCAGAGCTCCTGATTAGATGCCCTGACCATGTGCTCTGACCAAACTGTCTCCACATGCTCGTGTGCCTCTTCACCAAGCCAGCACCTCTGTCTCTCTCAGCCAGCCAAAACAAGAGCAAAAACAGCTCAAGCTTTCCTCCCCTAGCAGGGGCAGTATCACTAAAGGTCAAAATCAGCTTTTTAGGAGGCCAAAGCGATAGTCCAGCAGGTAGGGCATTTGTCTTGCATGTGGCTGACCCAGTTTCGATCCCTGGCATCCCATATGGTTCCCAAGCACTGCCAGGAGTAATCCCTGAGTGCAAAGCCAGGGAGTATCCCCTGAGCATTGCGGAATGTGACCCAAAAGCAAAAAAAAAAAAAAAAAAAAAAAATCAGCTTTTCCAGTGCAGGTTCTAGATGGGCCACACCTCTGGCTCAAACCTTAGCAGATGTTAATGAGTGGCCTATAATGCTGTCTTCCTCTCAGATCAGCTCTTATGCAAACACCTAGAGGGAGGGTGGCATAAAGAATTATACCCAAGATAAAATATCTTAGGATGTATTTTCATGGAGGGAAGTCACATCATATAATTTAGAGTATGAAGCCATGCATGCTGATGGCTGTCTCCATCCCCAAAAGGTCCTTTGTTTATTCCACTCTGCTCCAGGGCAAATTCTAAATGCTTTGCTCTGTTTACTGTAAGGTGTTGCTAGCTTTTCTTAGAATACATTAGTATGACCTTACTTTTGATCTTAGTATGAGCTAAGTTCTTTTTAAAAATTTATTTTTTTTAATTTTATTGTTACATCATGAGATAGACACTTACAAAGCTGTTCATGATTGGGTTTCAGTGGTACAATGTTGCAGCACCCATCCCTCCACCAGTGCCCATTTCCCACCACCAATGTCCCCAGATATTCCCTTCCCCATCCTCCAACCTGCCTCTATAGCAAGCACTTTTCCTTCTCTCTCTCTCTTTCTCTGTCGCTCTCTCTCTCCCCCACCACCCTTACACAGTGTAGATTGCCATACATACATTTAGGGGTTATCATGTATATCCCTTTACTTACATTCAATTAGAGCTAATTTCTTAAAAGTGTGTCCCTGGTTGGCTCTTCCTGGTACTGTCCAGTCCCATACTGGGATCTTGAGATATATGAGGAAATATGTATCAACTGCATTGTTCTGGACTCATAGGAGGAATTATGACAGATTCCAGGAGTTATTAAAATCAAACTGTCTCATCTGTACCTGCCCTCATGTTCCTTTTTGTGTTTACACAAGAGAAAATTTCTTTAGCATAAAGCTCTGACCTAAAGACATGTAAATGACTTAAGCACAAAGATCCAGGGCTGACTAGACTGTGGCATAGTCCAAAAGAAAGATACAGGGTTTTTTGTTTTGGTTTGGTTTTTTGGTTTGGGGGGACATACCTAGGGATACTCTGCGGGGGGGGGGGAGTAACGGGTTACTCCTGGCTCTGAGCTTGAAAGTTAATCCTGGTATTGCTTGGGGGACCCTATGGGGTGCCAGGGATTGAACCTGGGTTAGCTCATGCAAGGCAAGTATCCTACTTACTGTGCTTTCTCTCTAGTCCCCAAATATAATTTTTTGGAAAATAATTTTTAACTTACTGATGTACAGTTTTATGAATTACAGAACTTCAGCTTTAATCATCTTTATGTGTAGGTATCCACCACCTCACAGCATTGTTTTAATGATCTCATATATGTGATATATAAAGAAGCATATTATGGAAACATAAAAACTTACCAAAGTTATCAGAACTGGATATCTTGCCTAGAAACGTTTACATTGGTGAGGGGATTGTGGTGGGACTGGGTCCTTGGAACACTGTAGGGAGCAGCTCTCTGGTGAAGGGTATGGTGTTAGAATTATGTCAGCATGAAAGTATGATTAACATTATTGTAAATACCAATGCCTCAAAAATAGTAATGGTTAAAAAGTATAGGTAGAATGGTGAGCAGGAGTTTCCTCAAAGAAGACATTGATGACCAAGAGTAAAAAGGAAAAAATACTCTGCATCACTGGTCATCAGGGAAATGCAACACAACAATGAGATAACACTTCACACCATTGCACACATCACACAGATGATGACTAATCAGTGTTGGCAGGGGTGTGGGAAGAAAGGAAACATCCATTGCTGGTAGAAATGTTGACTAGTTTAACTTTTTGGAAAACAATATGGACACGTCTCAAAAAACTTCCATATGACCCAACTCCAATTCTGGGCATCTACCCCAGGGCTCAAAACTCTTCAAAAATACATTTGCATTCCTATGTTCATTGCAGCACAATTACAAAAAGCCAAAATATGGGGGAAAAAAACAAGTGTCCAAGAACAGATGGCTGAATAAAGAATCTATGGTACATATACAATGGAATACTATTTGGCTATAAGAAAAGATTGTGTCATGCAATTTGCTGCTACATGGATGGAACAGGAAAGTGCCATGCTGAGTAAAGTAAGGCAGGCCAGACTCAGAATGATCTCTGTCATAAGATATAAAAACCCATAGTATGGGAGCAACAAATGGCCCCAAATAACAGAATCTAAGATCTGCTCTACAGGACAGAGCTTTTCCAGAGCAGTAAGCTAGCAGGAGTAAAATAGGAATGGTATGATACTTCCAATTCCTAGCTGGATCCAGACCATGTGCTCAGGTCAGGATCCTAAGCCAGGATGGGTGCTGGATCCAGACCATGTGCTCAGGTCAGGCACCAAACCCAAGATGGATCCTTTCTTCTTTCACCAGCATCTTTTATCTCCCAAAAGCCCACCAAGGGCTTCAGCCCAGCCCTTCATGGGTTGAATTATCTAGGGGCAAAGAACAGGTATTTTCCTCATGAGATCAGGACCCACCTTCCCCACATGGGCCCAAACATACACACACAAATGCAAATCTCCCAGGTATTACACCTGGCCCAGGTCTAACAAATGCTAATTTGCCAGAGCAGACTTTCTGCCTTTTAGGTTCCCACACAAAGCGCTTGTAGTGATGAGGGTAATATACCTGGAATCCCAATGCACCTCAGGATTTAATTTATGGCTCCCGGCCCCCTCCCCAGTAGGTGCTCCGGCCCCTCCCCAGTAGATGCTCCCGGCCCCTTCCCCAGTAGGTGCTCCCGGCCCCTCCCCTGTAGGTGCTCCCAGCCCCTCCGCCCCTCTGAATTTATGGAGAATAGCATAATATATACCATGAACCTTAATATATACCATGAATAAATATTGCCGTCTTTATCTCTAAACCTCCACAAGGTCTAATCTATTTCAGAATAGCATTGCCTTTAGTATTACTGAGTCACATTCACTTGCCTGGGGACAAACTAGCCTGGCTCTTTGATCTAGCAGGACTAAAGACTTAACTAGATCCAAAGGTCACCAGGTAATATCCTGGAAAAACTACAATTGTCCCCATGGGGACCCATGGGCTACAAGAGCGATTCTCTGAAGCTAGTATAGACTCAAGATAGGAATATTCTGCCATTCAGTAAGTCATAACATCACTGTCACTGTCACTGTCTTCCCGTTCATCTTCGATTTGCTCGAGCGGGCCCCAGTAACATCTCCATATGACCTGTATCATGCAAGTTGAGCCCAAGGGCACCTGCTTGCTCCAGGAATATAAAGAGCCTCAAACCATTCCATCAGGTCATGGGAATGAGGTCTATAATTGTTACTGGTATCTGGCATATCAAATACGACACAGGTAGCTTGCCAGGCTCTGCCGTACGGGAGGCATACTCTTGTAGTCATCTCAAAATCCAGCATTTATTGATGAACCGAGCCGGGCTGTGATAGGCTGGTCTGCTGGGTGGAGTTCTGACGAGGGGGAAGTCCGGATGTGGAAAATGGAGGTCTTCATGGAGTGGGGTTCGTCTGGCTTGTTGTGAGGCTCTGCTGGGGTGGCGGGCCAGGGCTAGAACCTGCCATCCCTCCCAGGCACCTCATGAGCGGCTGGGCACAGTGAGAGCCAGTAGCAACTCTGCCCCATGTCAAGTTATAACATCAAACTGACTTTTTCAATCCTGCCCCCATCTCCCATTGTGATTTGCATGAAAGCTTCTCAAGGCAAAAAATGTAGCTGGCTTTTAACAATGCTAATGCTCTAGGCTAGCAGAGATCCAGAGCACATTAGGGCATGTTCTCCAACAACTGTGAACATATGGAGTTCCTGGAGGTAAAGTTTATTATATTGAGAGGCTCCTTTATGAAAATCCTTGCCCAGGGCTTTGGTAAAGGGGTTAATCCACATCCAGCAGTGCTAGATGTCAAACTAGGGTTAGTTGTATGCAAGACAAGTATTTTAACGCAGGTGCTATCTGTCTAGCTGGTCCCTGGAGTTTGTAACTGAGTTGTCAATACCGAGCATCCAGCTATTTGCTATTTACTCCATCTTTTCAGGTTTTCTTAGCCACTGTTCCTTTGGTAGTTTCTATTTGTATATCTCTGCTTTAGTATGCCATGATTTTATGTATTCATTCATCAGTCTTCCCAAAGTTTGCTTTGTATCTCCTTTCTTTACATAGATCAGTTATGTATCGGGAGGTAGCTCAAAGAGCTGGAGTTCATGCTTTGCATGTGGAAATCCCTAGTTTTCTCCCTTGAACATATAGGTATGCCCTCAACACCTCCCAGCACCGACCCCCATGAGACAAAGTATTCATTTGGTTCTGATTTTTTACTTTTTTAACCAAGTCCTTGAAGAATGAGAAACTGGATTTTTTTTTAAATACATGACTGCCATTCTTATATGTATAAGTTGGAAACAAATTACACACTTACAGTTAATCTTCCTGGTTATCTTAAAATGTTATTTTATAGTTAGTTCAGTTTATGGAATTGGAATGCAAAATCCATATATTGCATCTGTTGATATGTGCAAAGATTTATTTTTCATCCGTAGCTTCAAAAATATTTTTTTAATATTATTTGTTGGAGCAATTGCTTTTCCCTACTCTCAGATTCCAGAGTTTTCTACTAAATCAACCTGCCAAGACATTCTTTTAACTGAATAAGTATTTTCTGTAGGCAGTGGGCCTAATTTGTGACTGCTGTTTATTTTACCTGTTTCACATTTATGCGCCAGTACTACTTTGTTTTAATGGTAGATTCTTTCCCCCCAGATGCTAAATATAGAATACATCCTAGTTCCCATATTTGTCTTCTTACTCAGAGCTTTTCGACTCGTATCTTTAACATCCATATAGTCCAGATACTGAATGTCCTTTGGGGGAAAGACTTATGTTAAATATTTATATTAACTTAAGGAAAACCTTCATCTTTGGGGTTGTTTTCCCAGGGACCATGGCTATAACTGGTAGTGCCAGGCAGGCCATGCAATTCCCAGGATCAAACTTGGAGCCTCTGTACTCTCAGGGCATGTCTCCCTGCCCGTGCCAGAATTTGCATCTTTATGATGCTGAGACTTTCTGTCCATCAGTCCAAGGTTATTTTGTCTATTTGTTTAGATTTACTTTTATGCTATTAATGACTAGTTTATATATTTTCCACATTTCAGTTTTATTACTAGGTTTTCACCACATTTTTGTTTTGGTTTCTTGGTTTGTTTATTTTTTTTGGCGAGGGCACATCTTGAAGTGCTCCAGGCTTACTCATGACTCTGCTCAAGGATCACTCACTCCTAGCAGTGGGAGAGGACCTTAGGTGGTGCTGGGGATGAAATCAGGTTTGCTGCATGTGGTAAGCACTATCAGCTGTACTCATAGTGGCCCGAATTATTTAATCAGCAAGAGCTTGATTAAAGAGAAATAGAAGACGGTGCCCCTCAGCATCTTCTTTTCAAACTCCACACAACTGTTTCAGGTTGAACTGACTGACAGAAAAAAAGTGCTTAGAAACTAGCCACTCTCCAGCCACTTCAATCAACAGGGCTTAACTGAAAACTGAGGGAAGTGCCTCCTTAACAGAAGGCTGAGGATTGTGCCTCCTTTACAGAAGGCTGGGGGTAATGCCTCCTTAACTGAAGGCTGAGGAATGTGCCTCCTTAACAGAAGGCTGAAGGCTGAGGACTGTGCCTCCTTAACAGAGGGCTGAGGACATCCATAACTATAGACTGAGGACTGTGCCTCCTTAATGAAAAGCTGAGGGGCAGTGCCTCCATCCCTAGGCCTAAACTCCCTTTGCTGTATATTTTATTTGCGATAATACATTTTTCTCTCAACAACTAGTATGATTTATTTGACTTGAAAATTATATCTGGTAATCTATAGAGAATAGACCGTTTGGAAATTCTGGGTGATCTTTAATTTGCCCAATTTCTGCAGTTATAGTTCAGAAAAATCCCCAAATAGTAGTATAAGGATTAGGCCCTTTCATGAATATTTTTGAATAGACAGAGTGTTTGTGGCATGGGGGTGCATGGCATGGCATGGCAGCCAGCACATTGTGGCACGGGGTGGGGTGACTTCAGCAGTCTGTGAATTCAATCTGAATCACCACTCACTCCCAATACCCCTTTATTCCCACTCCTTGGGTTAAAACAGCCCTCCGGATGTGTTATCTGGCATCTCCTGCAGCTGGTCTTTTTTTTTTTGCTTTTTGGGTCACACCTGGTGATGCTCAGGGGTTACTCCTGGCTCTGCACTCAGGAATCACTCCTGGCGGTACTCAGGGGACCATATGGGATGCCGGGGATCGAACCCAGGTCAGTTGCTTGCAAGGCAAATGCCCTACCTGCTGTGCTATTGCTCCGGCCCCTGGTCATTTTTTAAAAATATTTTATTATACCACCGTGAGATATACAATTACAAAGATGTTCATAAGATGTTCATATTTGGGTTTCGGTGATACAGTGTTCCAGCACCCAGCCCTCCACCAGTGCCCATTTCCCACCACCAATGTCCCCAACTCCCTCCCCTTTCCCTAGCCTGCCTCTATGGCAGGTTCTTTATTTCTTTTCTTTCTCACTCACTCTCTTTCTCTCTCTCTTTCTCTCTTCCTTCCCTTCCACATTGTGGATTACAATACATACATTAAGAGGTTGTCAAATGTATCTTTTTGCCTGTATTTAATGCTCAGTTCTAGGTTGGTATTAGCACATTCGACAATTATTAGCACACTGTTCCATTCTCTGTCTTACCTAGCCTCTGACTCCCCATATTTATGATAATTTCCACCTTTGACAAGACTCCTGATCCATGTTTTGCCTGGCCTTGGATATTGGTATCATAATATGTACATAAGCCTCTCAGACATGGGGCAGAGCTGTTCCTTGCTCTCCCTCATGAGGCATTTGGGAGGCATGGCGGGTTCCTAGCCCTGGCCCACCACCTCGGCAGAGCCTCACAACAAAGCCAGACCACCCACCCCGCCTCACTTCACGGGTGCCGCCATTTTCCACATTTGGACTTCCCCTCTCTTCAGAACTCCACCCAGCAGACCAGCCCATCACAACCCGAATCATCAACACCCCCCCTGCAGCAGCTTTTTTCCTCAATCTGGCCCAGGAATGCTGGTCCAGAGCCTCTCAGACATGGGGCAGAACTGTTCCTTGCTCTTCCTGTGCACAGCCGTTCATGAGGCAGTGGGGAGGCATGGCGGGTTCTAGCCCTGGCCCACCACCTCGGCAGAGCCTCACAACAAGCCAGACCACCCCGCCTCACTTCCACGGGCGCCGCCATTTTCCACATTTGGACTTCCCTCTCGTCAGAACTCCACCCAGCAGACCAGCCCATCACAGCCCGGCTCGCGCGGCTCATCAATAAATGCTTTTTTTTGGCGGTGTTTAAAAGAGTTTGCCTCCCGCTTGGCAAGCCTGGCAAGCTTCTCATGTTGTATTTGATATGCCAAATTCCAGTAACAATTATATTAGGTCATTCCCATGACCTAATATAATGGTTTGAGGCTCTTTATGTTCCTGTAGCAAGCCGATGCCCCTGGCTCTACTGACATGAAACAGGACATATGGAGATATTACTGGTGCCCGCTCTAGCCAATAGATGATCAACGGGAAGATCGTGATCATGATTGTGATATATATTTATGTCATGAAAATAAATACAGTTATTCTATATCTGTCTCTCTCCTTCTGGCTAATTTCACTCAACATGATCCTCTCTGTCTCTATCCATTTATAGGCAAATTTCATAACTTCATTTTTCCCTAACAGCTGCATAGTATTCCATTGTGTAGAGATGTACCACAGTTTCTTTATCCAGTCATCAATTCTCAGGCACTCTGGTTGTTTACAGATTCTGGCTATTGTGAGTAATGCTGCTATGAACATAAAATTAGGGATGGTGTTTCTGCTGCATATTTTTGGCTTCCCAGGGTATATTCCCAGGAGTGGTATGGATGGGTCAAATGGGAGTTCAATTTCTAGTCTTTGAAGGAATGTCCATTTTGTTTTCCAAAACGGCTGTACCAGTCAATACAGCCAACAATGGATGAGAGTCCCCTTTTCCCGCATCCACACCAGCACTTGTTGTTCTTGCTCTTTTGGATATGTGCCAGTCTCTGTGGTGTAAAATGATATCTCATTGTTGTTTGATTTGCATCTCTCTGATGACTAATGATGATGAGTATTTTTGGCCATTCAAATTTCTTCCTTGTTGAAGTTTCTGTTCATTTCTTCTCCCCCATTTTTTGATGGGGTTGGTTTTTTTCTTCTTGTAAAGTTCTACTAGTACCTGATATATCCTGGATATTAACCCCTTTATCAGATAGGTACTGGGTGACTATTTCCCATTCTGTGGACTGTCTTTGTATCATGGTTACTGTTTCTTTTGAGGTGCAGTGGTTTTTTAGTTTATCTTTTCTTCTAGTTGCTTTGTTAGTGATGTTTCACCTTTGAAGATGCCTTTAGCTTCAATGTCATGGAGGGTTTTTCCTATATTTTCTTTAATGTACTTTATGGGTTCAGGTCTGATATTGCGATCTTTAATCCATTTTGATCTGATTTTTGTGTCTGGTGTTAGACAGAGATCCAAATTCATTTTTTTACATGTCTGCAGCTGGTCATTTAATTCCAAACTTGGGCAGATGTGCCTTGTTCTGTGTAGAACTTTCTACTACTTTCTTATCACAGCATGCCAGGGAAATTTCAGGTTTTATAGCTGACTGAGTAACTTTGGCCTTGATTTCTAAATATAGTTATGTATTTTCAGAAATGGACTGCCTGCCTGTCTTCTGTTTAACAGCAGGTGCTTGCATCTTTGCAGTTTAGATGACCTGAAGAAACTTATATTTTTTAACAACACTATAAAGTAGAAATTATTCTGCAATATGACTGTTACAGTAAATCCTCATTTCTTCAAAACTAAAGAAGCTCAGTGATTGAATGGGAGAAAGCCAATAAATGGAAGAATGGATTTCTGATATTCGGAGTAGCCAACCTCATGCAAACTTTGATTAAATTTATATTTTTGACCGTAACGCTTTGTTAGAAGACATAGGGACCAGAAAGAGTTCTGCAGGAGGCCTGGTTTGATCATGTCACTGCCCAGTCCCCTAGCACCACCAGGAGAGACTCATGAGCACTGAGTCAGAAGGAACTGTGGGATCTTAAAGACACAGTACCTCCCAAGGTCTGTTAAGACAGTTGAGACCAGGGCTCTGAACCTGGTTGACACTTATAAATAGGGACCCCAGGAGGCGCATCCTGGGTGAAGAGGGGCTTATGTACTGAGAGAGCAGCAGCCTCTGGTGTCTGGCCAGCACCTAGGCCATGGGCCCCTGGTGCCTGAGCTGGATGGCCAGCACGAGGGAGGAGAAGCTGCTCCTGGTGCGTAGCAAGTGGAAGCAAAGATAAAAAAAAATGGGACTACATTAGTTTCTGGGACTACAAGAAGTTTCTGAACTTCAAAGGAAGCTATTTTCAGAATACAAAGACAGCCCACGGAATGGTAAAAATTATTTACCCAATACTCATCTGATAAGGGGTTAATATCCTAAATAGGTAAGGCACTGATAGAACTTTGCCAGGAAAAAAAATACAACCCCATCAAAAAAGGGGGAGTAGAGATGAACAAACACTTCTGCAAGGAAGAACTACAAATGGCCAAAAGGCACATGAAAAAGTACTCTACATCACTGTTAGAGAGAAGCAAGTCAAAACAATGAGATATCATTTCACACCACAAAGACTGGCACACATCAAAAGATCAACCAGTGCTGGCTGATGGATGCAGAGAGAAGGGGACACTCATTCAGTCTTTGTAGGAATGCCAATTGGTTGAACCTTCTAGAAAACAATATGGATATTCCTAAAAAAAATAGAAATTGAACTTCCATGCAATCCAGAAGTACCACCCCTGTGAATATGCCCTGGTGGCCCAAAAGCACACAGCAGAAAAGCCATCTGCACTCCTGTGTTCATTACAGCACTATTCACAATAGCCAGAATCTGGAAACAACCCAGGTGCCCCAGAACAGATGAGTGGATAAGGAAACTGTGGTACATCTACACAATGAAACTGTGCGGCTGTTAGGAAAATGAAGTCATGAAATTTGTTTATACATGGATGGACATGAAGAATATCATACTGGGTTAAATGAGTCGGAGAAGGAAAAACACAGAATGAATGCAAGCATGTTTGAGTTTTTTTTAAGTAGTATATGTGTAATACCTGAAGGCAGTAGAAACAAGTGCCTTGGTAGGAAGCTTGCCACAAATGGGGAGGGACTGTGCAGTTAAGACAGAGAGGGGACCACCATGAAAGTGATGATTGGAAATGATCACTCTGGGCAAAAACTGAGTGCTGAAAGGATATAAAGTCATATGCATGGTACCTTTCCTGTAACAGTATTGCAAGGGGGGGGGGAGGGAGGGAAGGAGGGAGGAAGGGAGGTCTTCCTTTGCCATAAAGGCAGACTGTGGGGCAGTATGTGTTGGGTGGGCAGGAGGGAAATGGGGGACATTGGTGGCAGAAATGTGCACTGGTGAAGGCATGGAAGTTGAAACACTGACTGAACTCAATCATGGACAACTTTGTAGCTGTATATCTTACAGTATAATTTTAAAAATTATTAAAAAACATGAAAATGCACAATGGGTACCACGTCACATAAAAATGGTTAATATCAAAAGAAACAATAATAAGCATCGGAGAAGATGAGGGAAAAGTGAATCATCCTGCTCTTCTGGTGAGAATATAAAGTAGTGCAGCTATTCTGGAAAATACTGTAAGCAAAGTATAAGTAGAACCTGTGATCCAGCATTTACACATCTGAGGACCTATTCATAAAAGAAAATATTAAGATTTTATCTATTTTATCAATATGTCTGTGACCAGGGTTTTGCAGCCTTACAATAGTTAAAGCAGGGAAGCAGTAGAATTACCTGCCAGTTAGTACGGGATAAAGAATAAGTATTTATAGGCCATCAATGTGATTCATCTATGAAAAATATGACACTTTGCCATTAGCAGCAAAATGGAAGAAACTGAGTGGTATTTTGTAAAATGAAATGAGGAAGAAAAAATTATAAGATGACTTCACCATTTGGGATCTGCAGGCTGGTCTTCGTGTTCATGCTCTAAAGCATTTGTCAGGGTCTCCCTCTAATCCCAGTGCTGTGCTGTTTTGATCACTAGAGTGTTAGAGTATGGTTTCAAGTCAGGAAATGAAATACTTCCCAATTCCTTATTTCTCAGTGTGTATTTCTATTTGGAGTATTTTATGATTTCATACAAACTTTATTAGTGATCGGCCTAAAGAATGTCACCAGAATTTTGATGGTAAAATTGCATAGACCCTATATAAAGATTTAAGTAGGATGGTCATGTGAGACTATTGGTCTTTTAATCCATGAACATGAAGTATTTTTCTATTTCCTGAGGTCATCTAATTTTTTATGGTATGTCTTTCATATTTTTTTTAAATTTAATTTTACATCTTTAGTGAATTTGTACAGATGAGTAAGATTGTTTTGAATAGTTTGACTTTCTTGCATCTGAATGTTTAGTTCCTTCCAAAATTAGGGGAAATTCTCATCTACAATTCTAATAGGATTTCCACTCTTTCCTTTCTTCTCCTGGTACTCCTGTAAGGACCTCAGTGTTTCTGTTTTCCTCATTCGTTTTAGCAGGACTACAACAAACGGCATTAATGCATACTTATGCATGTTAATATAGCACATTTATGTTGGATTGTGCCTCAAAAATTCTAAATTTGGGGGCCTGGAGCAGATAGGATGTTTGCCTTGTGTGCAGCTGACCCAGCTCCAACCCCTGGCATCTTACATGGACCCTCCAGCACACCAGGTGATTCCTGTATGAAGTCAGGAGTGACCCCTGAGCATAGCCAGGTGTGCCCCTCCCCCAAACAAAAGATTATAACAAAAATTTTTAATTCGTGGGCTGGAAAAATGTGCAGGGACTGTTCTCTGCAGCTCATTTCCTGGCACCACGTGGTTCCCAGCCTTGCCTTGGAGGAGCACTTGAGGGTGGCCAGGTAATATCTGACCCTGGTGTTGAGCCACCACATCGTCCACAAAGCAGCTGAGGAAATGGCTCATCCTTCCATCTGTCTGCTCAGGAAACTGTCCAGCCTTTATTACACTTTACTTTTGCATCTCACCTTCTCCACAGTTCTGCTAAAATTCCTTTCAGAAAGCCTTTATAAGTTCACCAGCTCCCCTGGATTCTTGTCTTCCCTGCTCCCTATCCAGAGCTCTCCTTCCTGCTCAGTGCTCCATGCAGCAAAGTGGTCTTTGAAAGGTAGACTGGACCGGGCAGGTCCATATTCAAAACTTCTCATGGATAAAATCATGACCATTCCCTGGGCCTGGGATGTTCGACAGACTCATTTCAATCTGGGGGCACCACTGTCTCGTGCCCCTGCTATCAAGCCTTGAGTCATGGCTATCAAGAGTGTCCTTCTTGCTCTTCCTCCTAGCTCATCTCCAGCTCAGATGGACATGCTCTCCCTGACCTGCCATTCTCCAAGAGGCCGTTTCATGGCGCCTCTGTGACCGTGTTGTGCCCTGGAACCTACAATGCAGCACATGCACAGTGTGATTCTTGCCCCGTTGTGTAGCCTGCATCTGGCACAGTGGAAATCACACAAGAAGTTCTCTCCATCTTCCTTCCACACCTCTGGAAGGTGACCTGGCATGGCAGCCCTGGCAGCCCCAAGCTCGCTGCCACAACAGAAGATACCCATAGTCTAGGCCCCACTGTGCTGGGCGGTACAGGGATTCCACGCCTGGGAGAAAGCAGCCAGGCCCCTGCATGGTTTCCTAAGGCGGTTTCAGGATGAGGGTGAGATCAGAAGAGACCCCCAGAAGCCCCTCCTCCATCCTTCTGCCTGCTTTTGTGTCCTGTTCTTCCACCTCTTCTGGTCTGGCCCTAGAGCTGGTCCAGGACAGGCCCGCAGGACTTACTATGGTAGACACAAAGGAAAACCGGGCTGGAATGATGGGTACAGGGCTACAACATTTGACTTACATATGGCCAACCCAAATCTGATCCCTGGCATCCCAGATTGTCTCCCTGAGCCCTACCAAGAGTGAGTGATCCCTGAGCACAGAGCCAGGAGTAAGCCCTGCACACTGCCTGGTTGACCCGAAACAAAAATGAGGAAGAATTAACTTAGCTCTTAGTTAAGAACTTAGTTAACTAACTTAACTTAGTTAACTTAGTTAACTAAGTTCTTAACTAAAAATATCTCCCCTAAGTTTGCTGCTCTTCATTTGCTGCTTCTGTGCCCTGGGGGCCCTGGGCTTTGTGCCAGCTCCTAGAGAAACACCCCAGCAATTGTTAGAAGAGTAAGATCTCCCAGAAATTGTTAGAAGAGCAAGATCTGAGATGTTTCCAGGCAGGGGACACCTTCATGCCCGACTGTGATTGCTCCTATTTAAAAACTAAGAGCAATTGTGCTGCTTGTAAGCACACACGGGTGCCAGGGAAGACCGTGGGCAAGTGGGACAGAGAACTCAGGAGGCAGACAGGGCCCCAGGCCAGTAGAGCCTCCATGTCCACGGGGAGGTCCCGAGGCCCAGCTGGCCTGCTGCAACCCCAGCCCACCAAGGGCTCCACATTATACAGGTGATCCCGAAGGCTAGCAGGATCCTCGACTCTGGCCTGATGTAGGTGAAATCTCTAAAAACACTTTCTTGTAGTAGTATAAGCTGCGTAATGGTTGACTTCTGTACGGAAGCGTGTTCTGGGGCAGTTGGGGGCCACTCCTGTTAAACTGTTACTCAAGAGAAACACTGTCTAACTCTCAAGCAACAAATTTAGGACTATTTGTCGGCGTTTATCAAGTGTGCTCTACACTAAGCACAGCATGTTGCTGATGGTTTCATCTTTCCAACAACACCATGAGCAAGATGTGCTTTATGTTTGTTGTTTGTTTTGAGTTTGGGGCTATACCAGCAGTGCTCAGGGGTTACTCCTGTAAAGTTCAGGGGACCGGAGATTGAACCAGACTGCAAAGCAAGAGCCCCTTAAGCCTGGACTAAGCTCTGGCCCAGACAACCTATTCTACTAATAGAGTTTGCTGAGGTTTGGGCGTGAAGTAACTTCCCAGCGGCTCTGCAGTTGATAGTGCTGTAAGGTCCTACCAGCCTGATTTCACGCTGCAGCACTGTGTTCCCGTGGATGTCACGGTCTCTTTCACTCTTACTTTGTCACTGTGCTCTTTTTCCTTCCATACTTACATATTTGTGTTTTTTTAAAAATTGTTTTTAATTTTATTATACCACCGTGAGATATACAATTACAAACCTGTTCATGATTGGGCTTCAGTCAAACAGTGTCCCACCAGTGCCCATTTCCCACCACCATGTCCCCTGATTCCCTCCCCCTCCCCAGTCTGCCTCTATGGCAGGCACTTTGCGATATTTATCTTTTTTTGGAAGTCTTTTGTTTTCTGAGACTTTTCTCAAGGTGAGGCATGTACTTACTTTATTTTGCAAAGAGATACGTGATAATTATTATTTATACCACAAATACTACTATGGCCATGGTTAAGGAATTCACAAATTAAATTTTAATTCTTTGTTTCAGTAAACCCACTTCTATTTAAACTTTTGACTTCTTGCTGGAAGGAAGAAGATTTCTCTGCCCACGTCAGCAGTAGCCTGCCTCTGGCTCCGGGACCTCCAGAGCCTTGAAGCCTCGGTGCTGCATCTCTTTGACAGACTGGTCTCTGGTGAGAGAAGGTGTGTGAGAAGGCTCGAAGGCTTTGTGAAGGAGTCATTGCTGGTATGTACTAAACTCTAATGAAGAAAAGCAAATCCTTAAGATTCTGAGTATTTTTTTTATTCAAATTGAGGTGGGAAATGTCAGCAAAATAGTAACTGCCATCTTCTAGTTTTTTCACTTATCAAAAAAATGTATTTTGTTTGATGCAACAGTTTAGGATTTTGTTTCTGATTTTGAACCACACCTGGCAGTGCTCAGAGGTTGCTCCCAGCTCAGTGTTCAGGGATCAGGTCCAACCCGAGTCCTGCATGCAGAGACTGAGCTCCAGCCTGTTGAGCCTCTCTCCTGGCTTAAACTGCAGTGAATGATTCCAATCTCCCTCTAAACCTTGGTTGTATAGCCTAGAAACATTTATCAAAGATTGTTTGCAGAATTTCTTCGAAAGTCAGATGCAAATTGCACCTTGAGAGTGATAGTAAACGGAATGCACTCCGGGAATCCCAGAGCCAAAGTACTTTGTTCCTTTTGAGGACAATTGAGAAATGAGTGATTTCAATGATCTAGAAAAGGGTGTCCAAGGAGCCTAAGAGAAACAGAACATCAAAAGTTACTTAAAATAAATTTTAGGGGCCAGAGAGATAGTACAACAAGTAGAGAGGGCCCTTGCCTTCCACCCTTGGCAACCCAGGGACCCAAGGGATCCACTCCCCTAGCACCCCATACATTCCCCCAAGCCCACCGGGAATGATCCCTGTGCACCACCAGGTGTGGCCCCCAAACCAAAAGTAAACATACAAAAATAATTATGAGGCTGAAGAGATACAAGCAGTAATTCAGGGGCTAAGGCACTTGTCTCTCATGTAGTCAGTGCAAGTTTGATCCCCAGCAATAGATATGATCCCCTGAGCACTGCTAGAGGTGATCCCTAAGCACAGAGCCAGGTATGGCCCCAAACAAAAATAAATAAAAACAATTGTGTTCTTATGTAAGTTTCACTTTTCACATACTGAGGGAGTGAGGCTGGAGCGATGGTAACAGTGGGTAGGGCCTAACAATTGTGTTCTTATGTAAGTTTCACTTTTCACATACTGAGGGAGTGAGGCTGGAGCGATAGTAACAGTGGGTAGGGCCTTGCACACACCAACTGGCTCCATCCCGGCACTGCCTACGGCCCCCTGAACCCTGCCAGGAGTGATCCCTGAGCACAGAGTCAGGAGTAAGCCCTGAGAATAGCTAAGTGTGCCCCTCCCCCCAAAACTACCTAAAACATATTGAGAGGGTATATGAGTCCCGCAGCAGCTGTGTGACCCCAGGTGAGCACAGCCAAGCAGTGAGCAAGGGGTCAGGGTGGCATTGGGTCAGGGTGCATGCTCAGAACCCCAGTTGCATTCCCAATACTTCATGAGCTTCCAAGTCTGCCAGGGTGACTCTGATCACTCCTGGCATGACCACCTCTTCGCATTGAACAATCTGGACCAGTTGACCAAGAATCCATTTGCCAAGGCTTGCCAGGAGTGGCCACTGGACCACCTAAGCACTGCTCTTTGCCCACCCTCCAGTGAAGCCATGGGCATCAATAAAAGCTGCAGGAGTTGCCACACCCCCCCCCACACACACACAGTAGCCCATTTCTGTGTGTATCCTGTTGGGCCCACCAGGTAAATGGTGCAGTGGACAGCTTTGCTCACATTCTCTTCCCAGGACTGGGGGAGCTGCAGGCAGCAGTAGCTGTGTTGCCCGCATCCAAAGTTAGGGGACACATACTGGCTCCATGTGTACAGTGGCTGGTAGGGAAAATCAGAAAAAGGCAGAAAGGTAAGGAGATAAAATCTGTGAGAACAGAGTGTCTCCGTGCTTGGTAGTAAAATCACTTTACCTTGCCCGTCAAGTGTTGTATGTTAAAGAGCACTAAGAATGCATGCGTAAATTTAGGACTTGATTGCATTTGTAATTTAATAAGCTATTAAATTATAAATTTGACAATTTGTTAAATATTTCAGTAAAATTCAAAGTAAAACTTTTCGGACTTTAATCTGTATGCTATAAATTAATTTTTGTTGGCCCTCTTACAGTCGCAAAATATAACTGAACAGTTTCATTGTTCTTCAAGGTTCTTCTCAGATTTTCTTTAAATTTTATGCCTATAGAAACATTTTCATTTTGTTGGCCTTTCTGAGTCGGTTAATGCTGCTCCCTTCAACAAACGTTGTGATTCCCTGCACATTCTCTGAGCCTTGCTGCGTGGGAGGGAAGTCTCACATCCTGTGACCTCTCCCCTTCAGTTCATAGTTAGAAATGATCTGCCTCAAGCAGCTTCAAAGTGAGTTGGTTTACAAAAGCGTTTATCAGGATCATGTGTGTAGAGATTCAGAGCTTACATCCAGGCCAGGGGGCTCCAGGGGGTGGTGCGCAGCTTAATTTATTGTGGCATTGTCAGGATGTGACCTGTCAGTGCCTTACTTCAAGGGTCCAGTCATGCTGCAGAGCTGGGAGTCTCTGGCCAGTGTGGGCTGTTGTTGTCATGTGCGCCAGGCCTGCAGGAGCAAAGACAAGCCTCTGACATGGCTGGGTGACTAGGAGGGTCACCTGGAGAACCTGCTTCCTGGTTGCGTCATCTGATTGATCTATCTCAGCAAGTATCTGGGAGAGTGACAGGGAGATCTCTGCACACCAATGGCACGGGCTTGCTTGCTTGCCTTGAAGAAACCTGATGCCTATTGCATTAGAGCTGGGTCCTGAGAGTGATTAAAGTGTGATGGTCTACATAACTTGGGTATTATTCAGAGCTCTGTTAACTGTGTTCCTATCTCGAGGGACTAGATGCAACACTGGAAATTCTGTAGTTACTAACATGTTGCAGAAACACAGATAAACAGAGGTACAGATTGTGCAGAGAAATTATTCCCCCTCTCCCTGTTCTTTGACCTCTCAGGGATTTGCTGTTTTCTAAGACTGAATAATAAGGGATACATCTAAAATGGTCTGAATTCTAAGTGCTTATGTATGGTCTGTACTTCCAAAATACAATAAGTTTTCATACAAGAGTGGCATAGCAGCATGGTATAGTGTGCTTCTGAACCTCAGCTCCAGCAACACTGTCAGCATGAGACCAACGAACAGTGTGTCTCTTGGTACTAGAGTGACATTACTACAGGTGGAACGCTTATCCTGCAAGCACCCACCCTGAGTTGGGTCGCCAGCACCCCACATTGTCCCCTGAGCCTCAAGAGGAGTGATCCCTGAGCACAGAGCCAGGAATAAGCCCTCAGGACAGCCAAGTGTGACCCAAAAAGCAACAACAAAAAGTGCCTTGCAGGAGGCAGGCTTGGGGTGGAGGGTGGGTGCTGGGACACTCACCAGTGGTAAAGTGTCCTCTGAAATTTTTAGAAAAATTACTTTTTAGTAGTTGCTTTTAGGACTCACTGTAGCTTCCATAGTATCACTGCTTGGCTCTGTGGCCCTGACCTGTGTGGCCCCTGGCTGAGTTGAACGTTGACCTCAGTGTCACTTCTCAGAGTCTCGTGGGAGAACACCTGTTGACAACAGGCACTGGACCTGCAGGATGTCAGATCTTTCTTCTTAGCAGCTCCGAGGAGACCAGAAAACTGGTTCATGGTCCACATCTGAGTGAAAATGTGCTGGCTGACACCATGCTGGAATGGTGGCTGGGATACTCTTGCTCGAGTGCTCCCCACTCCTGCACTGACTGTCCCATGTGCCCTCCATCCTGCCAGTGGCCCTGCATGGCTGCTGCTCACCTTCCTGGTTGCTCTCAGGGGAGTGGGCTTCGGCTTCTGCTTTCTCAGTGTCTCGATCAGGAAATACTCCAGTACTGTCTGTTTTGGACTCCACATGGCTCAGTGCAAGTTGCTTCCAATTGAGTGTCCCTCAGTTAAGGTGGGGTGCAGGTGTTGGTACTGGCCTAGTGAGTGTTTACAACTCAAGGCAGGTGCCTCAGTGCCCTCCTTTGCCTTCCTGCTGCTGCTGAGAGGTATGTCTTTCCCATCACTCTTCAGCTAGTAGTCACAGACACTTGGAAGCAAAGGAAGCCTCTATGTGGGATCACAGCTCTCCTTAGTGAGATTCCATCCCGGATTAATCCCGCTCCCTGGAGGTGTTTGTCAGCTAGCACAGTACTAATCCCTGCTCACTCATTGAAGACATGGAACATTTCCTTTGGGGCCCTTTAATATGATGCCTGTGTTTAGCTGGTGGGTGACTGAGTAGGAAAGTGGCTTCTATCTAGGGCTCAAGGAGGCACCTTGCATCTGGGCTCAGGTGCTCTTTTTAGCATCAGCCTCAGGGGGCGCCAGATCTCTCAGCACTGCCCCAGAATGCAGGCGGCCTCCTTGGTGCCAGCAGCAACTTATCAGAGAGGAAGGAAGCACCAGACAGTGTCAGCCTTTGGACGGTCCTCTGAGCTGAGCTCAGCAGCTGGCACTGCCCTGGCCAGACTGCACGCCCTAGAGAGGGGCCGCGGGTCTGCTGAAGGCGGCTGCAGGCCTGTGGTGTGTGTTCAGTGGCCAGAGTCTGATCTCTGTTTCCCAGAGATTTGAGTTGATTTGAAACACAAAAATACATACATTTGGTACTTGTTAAGATTTTTTTAAGACCCAGAAATGACAGATTTATCACTAATTAAACAACAATTACATTATGTACTGAAAAAAATGCAATATAAATAACATCTGGTAAATATTAAAAGGAAAGAATTTTTCCCAGCTCTAGTTTGTTGAAAGAAACTTGAATGTTTTGAAGCAAAATAGGTCCTAAAATATAAATGGCTTATTTGCAGTAAAAGTATTTTGAAAGTCGAGACGAAGAGAACAGCATAATAAAAATGCATGCTTGTCTAATGTGCCTGACTTTACATGCTGTGAAATATACTGTATGTAAGTAGATTTTATTTTAACCGAATTGTTTCTGAACCTTTTTATTTTATTACGGCATAGGACACTGAACCCGGGCCTCTGCAAAGCACAGCACACGCTTTCTTTTTACTGTTAAGCTAAACAGCTCCCAAATTGTTTCTCAACTCCGTAAGTTTAGTGTTGACATTAACCTTGAAAAGATTCTGTTTTTAAGAAGGAAGCTGGTTTTTAGTGACTCTGATGACTGTGAGCTTATATACACATGAGGGCCTGAGAGACTCCAAGAGTGAGCTACGCAATGGAGTTAGAAGCTGCTGGGGAGGTTGGTGGGAAAGCTTCCTACCAAGCCATTAAAGATGTAACTGGTGAACCAGAGAGTAGCAAAGGGCTTAAGGGACTTGTCTTGCAGCAGCCAGCCGGGGTTTGATCCCTGGCACTACCAGGAGTGACCCCTGAGCACAGTGAGGAGCATCCTTGGGCTCCACTAGGTGTGGCCAACTCCCTCTTCTGCCCCCCAAAAACAAGGTGAATTATTTTGGGGGAGAGTGATCCTCTTAGATACTCAGGGACTGTGTAACTCTGGGCTCAGGTGTGTCCAGGGTGCTCTGGGCACATGTGCTCCCTGTCGCGCCTTCACTTTTTAATCAGATCGTGAAGCAGAGCTTACTCCCAGTGGCCTACAGAACTTGAGTAGTCTTGTGTCTCAGCTACAGTTGGCCTTGTTTGTTTGTTTTTGATTTTGTGCTTTTTTGGGTCACACCTGGCTCTGCACCCAAGGTTCACTCTTGGCGGGCTCAGGGGGTCAGGGCGGGGGCAAACGGGTCAGCTGTGTGCAAGCCAGTGCCCTACCTTCTGTGCTATCACTCCAGCCCCTCTTCTGTACTTCTAACAGGAAAAAAAAAACAAGCCTCTGCAGAAGGACATGCAGAAAAGCCTTGGGGGATCCCTTCCTCCATGAGATGCCCTTTATGGAGTGTCTACGTGGACTTTCTCCCTGGTCTGTATAACCCTCACCCGTGCTGTCATGGAGCTGAGCAGTCACACCCAAGCCACAGTCCAGTGGCCTCTCGCGCTGATCTGGGTTTGATCTCCGCATCCCATATGGACCCAAGCACTGCCAGGAGTAATTTCTGAGTGCAGATCCAGGAGTAACCCCTGAGTATTGTTGGGTATGACCCAAAAACAAAGAAAATTATTTTTTTAAAAATAGAAAAAAGAAAAGAACTGAACAGCTGTAGGAAAAGCTAAAGATCTCTATGGTTCTGTGTTCTTCAGCCTGTTTTAGGGCCATACCTGTCAGGGTTGGGGATGTCAGCACCCAGGAGGGAAGGCGAAGTTCTAGCCCTTGCCCGCCATCCCAATAGAGTCTCGCAAGAAGCCAGAGGAGCCCCCACACCATGACACACGGTGCGACACACGGGGCAGATCTGCTACCAGCTCTCCCTGTGCTCAGCTGATCATGAGGTGCCCGGAAGGGAAGGCGAGTTCTAGCCCTGGCCCACCACCCCAAATAGAGCCTCACAAGAAGCCAGAGGAACCCCTGCACCATGAGGGCAGCCATTTTCAACATCTAGACTCCATAGCTCGTCAGAGCTCCGCCCAAGAAAAAGCCAATCTCAAGCCCTGCTTGTCAGAGTTTCACCCTACAGCGAAGACTATTTCAATCCCTGTTATGCCTGATCCAGAGACTTAGACACACGGAGAAGAGCTGCTACCAGCTCTCCCTGTGCAGAGCTCCACCCAAGAGAAAAGCCGATCTCTCCCCGTTGCTTTGCGGCCACGCAGTTCATCAGTAAATGCACGAGAAGAGAGCCTACTATCGGAGCACAGCCTGGCAAGCTACCCATGTCGTATTTGAAATGCCAAAAACCAGTAACAATTGTAGACCTCATTCCCATGACCTGAAGGAATGGTCTGAATTCTTCTTGTTCCTGGAGTTAGCAGATGCCCTTGACTACACTAGCATGCGACAGGATGTATGGAGATGTTACTAGTGCCCACTCAGGCAAATCAATGAACAACGGGAAGACAAGTAATATAAGTGAAGTGATACCTATCAGGGTATGCTGGGCGCCCTGACAAAATCTGGGAGCAGGGTCAGGGAATTCCCTTCTGCCCCAGGGGATTGGTGGCCAGAGGACGGAGAAAGACGCGAGAATCCAGTAAAGTTTCAGAAGGCTTTACTCTCACAGGTTCTGGTATACAATCCTGTAACAGGGAAACCCCAGACTTAGGTTCCCGCTGACCCGGCCAGGTGTAGGTTCAGAACCCTAGGCCAAGATGGCTGCGTTAATAAGGCCCAATGGGGAAGAGAACAGATAGAAGAGGGCATAAAGGCAAAAGGGGAAGGAGCATTGAAGAAAGCAGGCACAGTTGTTATATCCCTACAACACAGACTGGGGAAAGTTGGGGTCAATTCCCTCCAATTATTATTATTACCTTCTTAGTCTCTCTTAGTTACCCCTCAGTAGTACCTTCCTGGTCTCACTTAGGTCCTTTGAGATGTTAATGTTGCCCAGCCAAGATCTGCCTTGGAAGTGCCCCCTGCAGGGTAGAGTGGAGGAGGGACATGTATCTGTACCAAAGAATATTCTGCAGCTAGGTATATATTTCTCCAAACCTTCACAAGATTCTCATCTTCACAATTGTTTTGTATATTAGCCTTTAGACTTATTAGAGAGCCATACTTGCTTGCTTCTAGGCAAACAGCATTTCTCTCTGGTCTAATTGCTTAAAGATCCAATGTGGCCAGGTAAATATAGCTAGTAAATATAGCCAGGTAAGATCTAGCCAGTCCCACGATGATTGTGGCAGCATGCGAGAAAATGTTTATACCAGCTAACATAGAATACATAGTAAGATAAACGGCCACATTCAAACTGCCCTCCTGCCCCATCTACAAAGTGGCCTGCAGGAGGCAACACCAGGCCAGATGCAGAGGCTCTGGGCAACAGTGTACTGCAACACACACCCAGCTCCATACTGGAGGTTTGCTCTACTGTGCTCAGGGAAGCATGTGGTGCCTCCAGCCCTCAGGTGCCTCCAGCAGTGCTGGAAGCTGCGTGGCCAAGTGTGAGCTCCTGTTTCTTAAGCCTCTCCCTGATCCTCTTGGGTGTTGGTGAATCCTCTCAGGTGGCAGCTTGCATCTCAGTCACTGCGAGCGATGGAATGGCTGAGACACTAGAGCAGCCGTTAGGGCCAGGTGCAGTAGTGCTCGCTGGACGTATTGTCCAGCTGTTGGGTAACTCGCTAGTTGGCCTCTGAGTGTCTCTTCCTGTGTGAACTTGTCTTCCCCATGGCTGAGGGCAGGTGGACTCTCCTTTGAGCCAGGGCAGGCAGAAACAGGAGACCCAGGGACTCGCTGGAGAGCAGCATCTGCACTGGGAGAAAGGGAAGCAGGCCTGGAGCCCTGGAGTCTCCTTCACTCCTTCACTCCCAGAGTAGGGATTAGGGGAGAGGGAGAGGGCGGGCTGTGGCGTGCTGGGACCACTAGGGGGCGCACACCCACCAGGGCAGAGACCCAGCGTGAGTGCCCAGCCCACCACTCCTCAGCCTGGCCCAGAAACCCCGAAAGGCAGCATCCAGTCCCCAAGTTCAGGCTATGAAACTTGCCCCCTAGTCCATTGGTATGCAGGGCTGGAAGGTGAGCACAGCTGCTCCTGGATCTAGCCCTGAGGCTCCCGGAAGAACCCAAACACTAACATTGTGGATGCTACTGTTCAGAACACAAGCAGTATTTGTCTTGCTGTGCTTTAAGCCCGGGCCAGAGAGAAGAGCTGATTCAGATGCACATGTGCTGCCTCCAGACCTCACCCACCAAAGCCTGCTATAGAGACTAGACCAGAGCGAACTCATCCCTGAAGTCAATGTGGACCTGCTCTCATTGACCCTCTCCTGTGAGACGGGGCTCAGGGGACTACATGTGCTGCCTGCTGTCAGTCTCTTTCAAGGCCAAGGTCCTTCATATGGGCTGACAAAAAAACAGCAGGAAACAGACTGACCTTGAGGCCAAGGGCTCAGGGTCACAGGCCAAGGGATTGGAAAAGGTTCAGGGTCACAAGCCGAGAGGACTAAAAAGGGCTCAAGGTCAGAGGCCAAGAGTATGGAAAGCCTCAGGATCAGAGGCCAAGAGTATGGAAAGGGCTCAGGGTCAGAGGCCAAGGAGACTGGAAAGAGCTCAGGGTCACAGCAGTGGTGTCAGACCAGCTGCACGGGCATCTGCGCCTTGGCACCATTTGTTGGAAAACACTTTCATTTCTTAGGGTACTGGCTCACCCCTTTCTTGCTGGGTCCTTGTGGAAAGCGCAGGGTATAGAGAGGAATATAGCCTGCCCCTGGCTCTGGAGAACCGTCGTCTCCTGCACAGAGCTGTGCCATGCAACCCTGGTTCTTTGTTCTGACTCAAAGGACTGTGATCTTTCCTGAGACAAACTCAGCAACTCCAGACAATCGTTTGCCTGATAATGACGAGACATTCATAAAATGCTTGTGTTTTCCTTTACAGCCTGAAGCAGCCTGCCAGCCTGCTGTGTTCAGAATTGTGGATGAAATGTTCAGGTAAAGGCTGTGCTCTTCATTGGTGTTATACTGCTATAGCTAATTTGAAAGTGTTCCATTTCTGGGGCAGGAGCCATAGTACAGTATGTAGGGCATTTGCCTTGCATTTGGCTGACCCAGGTTCGATCCCCAGCATCCCAGTTGGTTCCGGAGTATCACTAGGAGTAATTCCTGAGCAAAGAGCCAGTAGTACCCCTGAGCATCACTGGGTGTGACAAAAAAAAAGTTCTCCATTTCTGAATGCTGGTAAAAACTCTGTGACTGTTCCTGGGAGAGAAATTCATTCCTCTCCCCTCCCTTCCCTTTCTTTCCTCTCTCCTCCCGCCCCCTCCCCTTTCCCTCTTCTCTGCTTCCCTCTCCTATGCTGCTCTGACCCCTCTTCTCTCCCCTCCCTCACAAGCACCTTACCTGCTTCCCTCTGACCCTTGAAGAAATTAGTTTCTGGCTCCCACTTACCCTTCTGAAGATTTTTGTAAACCTCCCCCACCCAAGTATGTTTAGAAACAGTGAAAATTATTGAGATAGCAGTTAGTGAGATCACTGTATTCCCGTTCATCATCGATTGGCTTGAGCGGGCACCAGTAATATCTCCATAAGTCCTGTCTCATGCTAGTAGAGCCCAAGGGTATCTGCTTGCTCCAGGAACATAAAGAGCCTCAAGCCATTCCATCAGGTCATGGGAATAACTTTAACTATCACTATCACTATCTTCCCGTTCATCATCTATTTGCTAGAGCGGGCACCAGTAATATCTCCATATGTCCTGTCTCATGCTAGTAGAACCCAAAGGCATCCGCTTGCTCCAGGAACATAAAGAGCCTCAAACCATTATATTAGGTCATGGGAAAGATCTGATATAAATGTTACTGGCATTTGGCATATCAAATATGACACGAGTAGCTTGCCAGGCTTGCCGTCGGGTGGCATACTCTTGTAGTCACCTCTAAATAAAGCATTTATTGATGAGCCGCGCGGCAGCCAGCAGCCGCGAGCTGGGCTGTGATAGTCTGGTCTGCTGGGTGGAGTTGTGACAAGAGGGAAGTCCGGATGTGGAAGATGGCGGCCCCCATGGAGTCGGGGTGGGGGGGTCGTCTGTCTTGTTGTGAGGCTCTGCTGGGGTGGCAGGCCAGGGGTACAACCCGCCATGCCTCCTGGGCTCCTCATGAGCGGCTGGGCACAGGGAGAGCAAGGAGCAGGTCTGCCCCATGTCTGAGAGTCTCTGGTTCAGCATACCTGGGCCAAATTGAAAAAACACTGCTGCAGGGTGGGTGTGGATGATCCGGGCTGTGATAGTCTGTTGGGGACGCTGTTGGGGTCCCCGACAGTGTCAGGACCGAAGTTCTCTTCTACCTCCGAGGACGCCGGGAGAACAGATGAAAACACACGAGTCCGGTGCATTTCCAAAAAGGCTTTTAATAGTACAAAAGCTCTTCCACAGCACTCCAATATAATGAACAAACTTTAGCTCTGGTTCGAACTTAGACCATACAAAAGAGCCTAAGTCTCCCACCAAAGAGAGAGGATCTCACCCGAGCTGAGTCCTACCCAGAAGGAGCAAAAGGCCAAAGAGCAAAAGCCAAAAGCAAAAGGCCAAGGAGCCAAAAGCCATAGGAGCCAAAAGCCGAAAGCTAAAAGGCCCAAAAGGTGAAGGGGCCCCAAGTCAGCCCCCTTATATACACCAAAGTAATCCAACCGGGCAGACATGGGGCAGAACTGCTACTTGCTCTCCCTGTGCCCAGCCGCTCACAAGGAGCCCAGGAGAGATGGCGGGTTCTAGCCCTGGCCCGCCAGCCCAGCAGAGCCTTGCAACAAGCCAGACAACCCTCCCACTCCATGAGGGCCTCCATTTTCCATATCCGGTCCTCTCTCTCTCGTCAGAACTCCACCCAGCAGACCAGCCTATCACAGTCCGGCTCATCGAAATCCACCCTGCTGCAGTCTTTTTTAATCCGCGCCCAGGTATGCTGATCCAGAGACAGACACGGGGCAGAGCTGCTACTTGCTCTCCCTGTGCCCAGCCGCTCACAAGGAGCCCAGGAGATATGGCGGGTTCTAGCCCTGGCCCGCCAGCCCAGCAGAGCCTTGCAACAAGCCAGATAACCCCCACTCCATGAGTGCCTCCATTTTCCACATCCGGACTTCTCTCTCTCAGAACTCCACCCAGCAGACCAGCCTATCACAGTCCGGCTCAGCGTGGCCACCCTTGCGGCGCGGTTCATCATTAAATCCTGGACTTAGAGATGACTGCAAGAGTATGCTACCTGCATGGCAGAGCCTGGCAAGCTACCCGTGTTGTATTTGATATGCCAAATACCAGTAACAATTATAGACCTCATTCCGAATGGATTGTGGCTCTTTATGTTCCTGGAGCAAGCAGATGCCCTTGGGCTCTACTAGCATGAGACAGGACATATGGAGATGTTACTGGGGCCCACTCGAGCAAATCGATGAACAAGGGGAAGACAGTGATACAGTGATACAGTGAATCCAACCGGGAGGGTCATGTCAACAAAGAACTCTAAACAGAGTGTAGTGCCACACCCTATTGCAGGTATAAACAAAGGTTATGCCAAGGAGTAATCCCGAGATTATCTCTTATGTAAAACACTGGAGAGAGAGAGGGCTGATATAAAGTAATACATCTTAATTTCATGAGCTTCATGTAATCTAGATGGTATCCACAAGGTCCTTCTTATTATTATCTGCACCAGGGTGATACTGAGTATCTTGTTCTTGTGTACTGAAAGGGTCACACTCGCCTGCTTAGAGCAAACTAGTATGATCCTTCCTATAGCCTTCCTATAGTCTCAACATAGCCAGGGTAGTAGTCTCCTGGTAAATTCTAACTGTCCCACATTGGGTGCAGTGGGTATAAAGAGGAGCTGTGCCCAATCTAGAAAACATAGAAGTCTTAGTAGATGTATAAGTCAGAAGTTATTTAATCAAGGTGACTTCTGTAAGTGTCACACCCTCTAGCAGTGTTTACATAGAAGAGAGGTCTCATTAGAATGAACCTTGGCTTAAATAAGATTAAGCTGGGAGTGGGCAAAACAACAAAACTCCCAGAATAGCTAAACCTGTCCTCCAACAATAGTCTGGTCTGCTGGGTGGAGTTGTGATGAGAGGGAAGTCCGGATGTGGAAGATAGCGGCCCCCATGGAGTCGGGGGTCCGTCTGGCTTTTTGTGAGGCTCTGCTGGGGTAGCAGGCCAGGGCTACAATCCGCCATGCCTCCCGGATGTCTCATGAGTGGCTGGGCACAGGGAGAGCAAGGAGCAGCTCTGCCCCCATGTCTGAGAGTCTCTGGTTCAGCATACCTGGGCCAAATTAAAGAATTTGAACACTTAAAGAATATTGAAAATGATGCTGGGAAAATTAGATAACTGTATATGAAACTAAAGCTGGATCCATGTCTTATACCTCTTACAAAAGTCAATTCAAGTGGATTAAAGACTTCAAGATCTAATCAGAAACTATAAAGCACATTGAGGAAAATATAGGCAGAATACTTGAAGATGAAGACCTCAAAGGTGCCTTTAATAATCTTATAGTACTGTCAAAGGCAGAGCGAATGATTAGAGGTCTTGGGGTCGAAACGATCTCAACCTATTCTCAAACTTTAAATGGGTAAGAAGCCCGGCTCACTGGCGTGGAGCCGGGCGTGGAATGCGAGTGCCTAGTGGGCCACTTTTGGTAAGCAGAACTGGCGCTGCGGGATGAACCGAACGCCGGGTTAAGGCGCCCGATGCCGACGCTCATCAGACCCCAGAAAAGGTGTTGGTTGATATAGACAGCAGGACGGTGGCCATGGAAGTCGGAATCCGCTAAGGAGTGTGTAACAACTCACCTGCCGAATCAACTAGCCCTGAAAATGGATGGCGCTGGAGCGTCGGGCCCATACCCAGCGCTGGCAGTCGGTGACGGGAGCGCCCGGCACGCCGGCAACCTCCTCCCCTGGAGGGCGGCGGGCCCCCGCGGACGCTATGCTGCGAGGGCCGCTGCAGTGAGCCTTGAAGCCTAGGGCGCGGGGGCCGGGTGGAGCCGCCGCAGGTGCAGATCTTGGTGGTAGTAGCAAATATTCAGACGAGAACTTTGAAGGCCGAAGCGGAGAACTTTAACATTTTCAGGTTTTAGTGCAGAAAAGAGTTGAGTTAGTTGCTAAATCGTTAGTGCCATAGGACTTTTCCCTATCCGGATGTTGGTAGCCGAGCAGGCAAACCGTGCATGAGAGCTGGCCAGTTCTGTTTAGAGGGAAATCAATGAATGGGGGACCTTTTCTCCTCTGGCAAATTCAAGTCTGTGTGTACTTTGCATTATGTTCATTATTTTGAAACTATGTGGACTCAGGAAATTGCATTTGGTTTGCAGCTGACAAGGGATAAAGAGACCCTGAGTCCTCAGTCAGGAGTGGGAGCACTTGTGGGTCTGGCCATCCCAGGGTCTCACAACCACCACTAGGGAGCCCCCATGTCAGCCCTGGGGGTCCATCAGGTATCCCCTGTCCTGTGTCAGCGCTGGGAGGGATATCAGGTGTCATCACACACACACACACACACACACACACACACACACACCTCTCTCTCTCTCTCTCTCTCTCTCTCTCTCTCTCTCTCTCTCTCTCTCCCTCCCCCCCACCCCCACCCCCACCCCCCCACCCCCCACCCCCGGCCAGGCGTATTCACTGGAGCTGCCGTCCCTGAATGCAGCCGGTCTAGAGCTTCCTCACTGCCTTTCCACGCGTTCAGCGGTTTGCGCTGAAGTCCAACAGCCTGGGGCCTGTTTCTGGGCAAAGGCAGCACAGTATGGTTGATATTTAAGTTTAAAGAGGCAAAGAAGCATGGTTTCTCGCTGGCCATGGAATCCAGGCATCTTCCGCGCATCTTCAGTGCTGGAAGAAGCCACTTGCCCGCTGCCAGCTCCGCCTCTGTAGAGCCACAGGGCCACAGTCTCGGCTTCTGTGCTCAGACCTGGGCCGGCGCTGAAGGAAACCTGCCACTCGGGAACACAAGGGCTCTGTGGCTGCCGCCCAAGGCACAGGCCTCCTGTGTGCACGCCAGGGCAGACGGAGGAGATATCGGCAGGAACCTGCTTTCACATGAGTGCAGAAACCTGATGGGCCGAGTCTGTTGCATTAAAATTGAAACTGCCAAAGCCTGTGGCGCCCAGAGTCTCCCCTGCCCCACGGTGAGGCTCACTTGTTTGCATCTGACTGTGTTCCTCAGGTCGCCCTGCTAGAGACCAATGGAGCCCGGAAATCCTGACCACTATGCAGGTGTTTACATGGTGCTTTATAGAAGCTCTGGAAAGAGAGAATAAGCAGGTTTGTTATATTGCAATTATTATTAATTCTACCCCAGAGTGCAGGGAAACTTCACAGAAAGTGGCTAATCACTGCAAAGGAGCAATCTTGTCTGTTGATTTGATGTCTGTTTGCTGTGAAGAGAGTGTCTAGCAAGAGAATGACCTGTGAATGGGAAAATCACGAGTTATTGAAAATAAACTTTTTGTAAATAGTTTTAATTTTTTAGCTTGGGGACCTTACCTGCAGTGCTCAGGGATTTCCCTTAGCTCTGTGCTCAGTATCACTCCTGGCAATGCTCAGAGGTCCGTATCGGGCTTCAGGGATCCAACTCAGATCAGCCATATGCAAGGCATGTGCCCTCCCTACTATACAAGCGCTCAGCCCATAAGCCAGAGTCTCTGCTCTGGTGGCCAGAATCACTTCTTGTCATGTGCAAGGGCTCTGTCCTGCTAGTGTCTTCCCCTGGCTGGGCATCTAGAGCCCGCTATGGCTGTGCTGAGACAGAAAGGTCCTTGTATCCAAGCAGGGTTCTTAGTTCTCCTGACTTGCATTCCCATCCAGCATGAGCGGGTCTCAGAGGGAAGGAACTGAGGGGAAAGGGTATCGGGAATGCTGCTGGGGTCCCCCGACAGTGTCAGGACTGAAGTTCTCTTCTACCTCCAAGGACACCAGAGGAACAGATGGCGGAGTCCGGCACAGTTCCAAAAAGGCTTTTAATAGTACAAAGCTCTTCCACAGCACTCCAGTATAATGAACAAACTCTAGCTCTGGTCCGAATTTAAGACCATACAAAAGAGCCTAAGTCTCCCACTAAAGAGAGAGGATCTCACCCGAGCTGAGTCCTACCCAGAAGAAGGAGCAAAAAGGCCAAAGAGCAAAAGCCAAAAGCAAAAAGGCTGAGGAGCCAAAAGCCACAAGAGCCAAAAGCCGAAAGCTAAAAGGCCCAAAGCCGAAGGGGCCTCAAGTCAGTCCTCTTATATACACCAAAGTATCCAGAGAGGGTCCTGTCAACAAAGAACTCTAAACAGAGTGTAGTGCCACACCCTATTGCAGGTATAAACAAATGTTAGGCAAGGTCTAATCCTTTCTAAAGAGATTATCTCTTATGTAAAACACTGGAGAGAGAGAGAAGAGGGCTGATATAAAGTAATACATCTTAATTTCATGAGCTTCATGTAATCTAGATGGTACCCACAAGGTCCTTCTTATTATTATCTGCACCAGGGTGATTCTGAGTATCTTGTTCTCGTGTACTGAAAGGGTCACACTCACCTGCTTAGAGCAAACTAGTATGATCCTTCCTATAGCCTTCCTATAGTCTCAGCGTAGCCAGGGTGGTAGTCTCCTGGTAAGTTCCTAACTGTCCCACGCTGGGTGCAGTGAGTATAAAGAGGAGCTGTGCCCAATCTAGAAACCATAGAAGTCTTAGTAGATGTATAAGTCAGAAGTTACTCAATCAAGGTGACTTCTGTAACTGCCACACCCTCTAGCAGTGTTTACATAGAAGAGAGGTCTCATTAGAATGAACCTTGGTTTCAATAGATTAAGCTGGGAGTGGGCAAAACACCAAAACCCCCCAGAATAGCTAAACTTGTCGTCCAACAAAAGGGAAAACCTGCGTGAGGATAGAGAAGCTCGTGGTGGAGCACCTGCGGGGAGCAGCCTGAGTCCCACAGACCCTCTGCGGAGCTGGGCAGGGACAGCGCAGGCCCATCTCGACTCACACCAGCCCTCTTGAGTCCCTCCAATGGCTGCCCTTCAGGAAAGAGCGCCTGCTGCTCGGGTGCATGGAGGGTGCCCGGCTCCATGCACCTCTGCCAGGGGAGGCCCTTTCTGACATCGGGAGTCTATAAGAGGAGACCAGTGCTGTGTGTGCTGTGTGTAGTGTGTGCTGTGTGTGCTGTGTGCGCCTGCATACTGTGTCCTTTATGTGTGCTCTGTGCAGTGCATGCTGCCTGTATGCTGTGTGTGCATGTGTACTGTGTGTTGTGTTTAATGTGTGTTGTGTGTACTGTGTGTATTGTGTATGCTCTGTGCAGTGCTGTGTGTGCTATGCATGCAGTGTTTGCTTGTGTACTGTGTGCTATGTATATGCTGTGTGTACTGTTTCCTGTGTGTACTGTGTATATGCTCTGTGTACTGTGTAAGTTGTGTGTGGTGTGTGTTGTGTGTACTGTGTGTGCTATGTGTGCTGTGTACTGTGTATGCTGTATGTACTATGTTTGCTATTACTATGTGTGCTGTGTGTATGCTTTGTGTACTGTGTACGCTGTGTACTGTGTATGCTTTGTGTGCTGTGTGTATTGTGTATGCTGTGTGTACTGTGCTGTGTATATGCTGTGTGTGCTATGTGTATTGTGTATGCTATATATTGTGTGTACTGTGCATGATGTATGTACTGTGTGTGTTGTGTGTGCTGTGTGTACTGTGCATGCTGGGTATACTGTACATGCTTGTGTACTGTGTGTGCTGTGTGTTGTATGTATTGTGTGCTGTGTGTTTTGTGTACTGTGTTTGCTGTGTGTACTGTGTGTAT
Organism: Cryptotis parvus; assembly: GCA_021461705.1. Taxonomy (NCBI): domain Eukaryota; kingdom Metazoa; phylum Chordata; class Mammalia; order Eulipotyphla; family Soricidae; genus Cryptotis; species Cryptotis parvus. The sequence continues at coordinate 38,309 of JAJIBD010032096.1, forward strand.
GCTCTGTGTACTGTGTATGTTATGTGTTGTTAATACCGTGTGTGCTGTTTGCTTTGTGCACTGTGTATGCTGTGTACTGTGTATGCTTTGTGTACTATGTGTGCTATGTGTGTTGTATGTGCTGTGTGTTGTGTGTACTGTGTATACTATGCGTGCTGTGTACTGTGTGTATGCTGTGTATTGTGTGTGCTCTGTGTACTGTGTGTACTATGCATGCTGTGTGTACTGTGTGTTGTGTGTACTGTGTGCTGTGCCTTGTGTGTACTGTGTCTTGTGTGTGCTATGTGTGTTGTGTGTGCTGTGTGTACTGTGTATACTATGTGTGCTGTGTACTGTGCGTGCTGTGTGCACTGTGTGCTGTGTGTGTTGTATGTGTTATGTGTACTGTCTGTTATATGTACTGTTGTGTGTGCTGTATGCACTGTGTATACTGTGTGTTGTGTGTACTGTGTACACTATGCGTGCTATGTGTACTGTGTGCTATGTGTACTGTGCGTGCTGTGTACACTGTCTGCTGTGTGTATTGTATGTGTTATGTGTACTGTCCGTTATATGTACTTTTGTGTGCTGTGTGCACTGTGTATACTATGTGTGCCATGTGTACTGTGTGTTGTGTGTACTGTGCGTGCTGTGTGTACTGTATGCTATGTGTGTTGTGTGTACTATGTATACGTGTGTGCTGTGTGTACTGTGTTGTGTGAACTGTGTGTTATACATACTGTATGTTGTGTGTACTGTGAGTGCTGTGTGTGCTATATGTACTGTGTGTTTATACTGTGTTGTGTGTATTGTGTGTTGTGTATACTCCATGTGCTATCTGCTGTGTGCATGCTGTGCTCTGTGTGCAGTGCTGTGTGCTGTCCCATGATGACCCTGATCTCAGAGACCCTCTCAGATCTAGCTGATAGTCCTGTCTTTAAAGTGATGGTCAGTACCTAGAATGGACTTTCCTCAGCCAGTGAACAGGACTCCACTGGTGCTCACCTAAGATTCTCAGGGAAACTGAGATACTGGGTAGCTGGCATTCACTGTGAGGCCTAACTGCAAATTCTCCTTGTCCAGAGTCGTCTTTTCCCTACAGGGTAATAACAGCAACTAAGGTCCTAGGCTGAGAGTCCCAACAGAAAACAGTGTCTGATTCTGAGAAAAACATTTTCTGAAATTACTCAGTGATCCTGGAAGGAAACTGAAAGTGTAGCTCAGATTGAAGGACTGAGCCTGTGAGGAGAGAAAACACCCTCATTACTACTCCCTTCCCACAGGGTCTGTGCATGAGGCAAGGACAGCGAGAACTGGGCCACAGGAAGACAAGACAGTGATGCGGCCACAGGGACGAATAGCAAAGTGCCAGCCCAAATGTACCAAGTATATTACTTATCAAAATCAACAAAAATCAGCCAAATACACTAGTTGAAAGGAGAAACTGTTAGATTGAAAAACTCAGGCCAAACTGTCTTTTGGCTTTAAAAGATCCATTTTAATTATCAGGATACAGATTAAAGTAAAGGTGGAGACTGGAAGAGTTCTTGCCTTGCATGCAGCTAGCCCAAGTTCAATCCCCCGCACTCCATATGGTCCCCAGAGCACTAGCAGGACTGACCCCTAAGCACAGAGCCAGGAACAATCCTTGAGAGCTGCCAATTGTGGCCCAGGAAACAATAAAAACATAAAGTGAAAGGAAGGGAAAGATACCTTATGCAGACACGCCTAAGGAAGCCATAAGGCACTATTATCAACTAATGGAGAGGATTTTTAGACAAGAGTATACCAGAAGTGGTCATTTCATCAGTAGAAATACCAATTCACGAATATTGGTGTAATGCTTGCAGACATGGGGCAGAGCTGCTACTGGCTCTCCCTGTGACCAGCCGCTCATGAGGCGCCGGGAGGGATGGTGGGTTCTAGCCCTGGCCCACTATCCCAGCAGAGCCTCGCAACAAGCCAGAAGACCCCCCCACTCCATGAGGGCCTCCATTTTCCACATCCGGACTTCTCTCTCATCAGACCTCCACCCAGCAGACCAGCCTATCAGCGCCCGGCTCATCGAGTTCCACCCTGCAGCAGTCTTTCTTAAATCCGGCTCAGGTATGCCGGTCCAGAGACTCGCAGACATGGGGCAGAGCTGCTACTGGCTCTCCCTGTGACCAGCCGCTCATGAGGCGCCGGGAGGGATGGTGGGTTCTAGCCCTGGCCCACCATCCCAGCAGAGCCTCGCAACAAGCCAGAAGACCCCCACTCCATGAGGGCCTCCATTTTCCACATCCGGACTTCTCTCTCGTCAGACCTCCACCCAGCAGACCAGCCTATCAGCGCCCAGCTCACGCAGCCCCTTGCGGCTGCGCAGGTTCATCAATAAATGCTGGACTTAGAGGTGCCTACAAGAGTATGCTACCTGCACGGCAGAGCCTGGCAAGCTACCCGTGTTGTATTTGATATATGCCAAATACCAATAACAATTATAGACCTCATTCCGAATGGATTGGGGCTCTTTATGTTCCTGGAGCAAGCAGATGCCTTGGGCTCTACTAGCATGAGACAGGACATATGGAGATGTTACTGGGGCCCGCTCGAGCAAATCGATGATGAACGGGAAGACAGTGATACAGTGATACAGGTGTAATGCTATACCAATAATGCTATAATTCTAATGGACTGGAGCCAAGGGATGCTTGGGGTCGCGACAATAAGGAGGGGAACAGATTCCCTTTATTTCCAAGCTGGTGGCAGATGGACAGAATTCACAATTTCAGCAGAGTTCCAAAGACTTTTACTTCTCACCAATAACAAAAAAATTTCTGCTAATACAATCCAAAATGGGGAAATTCCCAACCCTCTAACTTATGGTCAAACCTCTGACCATGTGCCCACATCTCACACCCAAATGGACACCTGTCTTCTTCCCAGCACCTGTTATGCCCCCAAAGTCCGCCAAAGGCTTCTAGCCACCCCTTCATTAGCCTGGATATCCAGGGACAAAAGCCAGGTTTCTCATGCAGATCCCAGGTGCATGCAGCTAGCCCAGGCCTTACTAATACTAATTTACCAGAGCTGAATTTCTGCATTTCAGGCTCCTGCACAGGCCACTTGTGGGGAGATGATACTCGGGATTTAATAGCATATGATATTCAGACCATGAAGCTCATACAGCCAGAGCCAGATACAGCTCTAACCTCTACAAGGCCCATATCTGTTTCAGAGTGGTATTGCTCACTTCACCTTTAGTATTACTGAGAGTTACGCTTGCCTGCAGGAGGCAAACTTAGCATTCTTCACTCCTCATCTTAGCTGAGTTAAATACTTTTTTTTTGTTTGTTTGTTTTTGGGTCACACCCGGCAATGCCCAGGGGTTTCTCCTGGTTCTGCACTCAGGAATTACTCCTGGCGGTGCTCGGGGATGCCAGGGGAGTGGGGGGGGGGTGAACAAACCCAGGCCGGCACTGGCTGGTCGCATGCAAGGCAAACACCCTACCCGCTAGGCCATCGCTCTGGCCCCAGCAGAGCTATATACTTAAAGGAGGACCCAAATGCAGCCAGGGTCATCCAGGTGTATGTTCAGTACCGCTAAGAGGACTCGTGGGAGTTATAAGAGAAATACTTTGACAAGCCACTGTAGAATTCTTGGTGAGAATATTCTGCCATTCAAAGAGTTATAAAATTAAACTGTCTTTTCCAATCCTGCCCCCCAATCTCCCAGTGTGACTTGCATGAGAGCTTCAAGACAAAATGCAAATAGTGCTTAGCAAATGTAAATGCTCTGGGCTTGCAGAAACTCTGAGCAGAAACTCTGAGCTCATTAGGGCGCATCCTCCAACCCACTGGAAGCAAAAAAAAAAAAAAGATAGAAGAGGGAAAGAGCATGATCAGCAGTAATACTAAAGTATGTGGAGTACATCTGACACCAGGCTGTGAGAACTGGACATTGAAAATTATAGTGCAGGCAGGAGCTGCTGGAGGGTGGGAGTGGGCTCCATGGGTCGGGTTCCAATCCTGCACCACAGCACGGGCTCAAAGCCAAAGTAAGCCAAAGAAACTGCAGAGCATTGCTGAGGAAACTGAGGGGACGTCAACAAGAAGAGAAGATGCGGAACACGATGCCTTGTCCCCACAGAGCATGGCTGCAGTGTTGGTTGCAATCCAGCGGCTTTTAAAGCAAAAATTGACAAGTTGCTCTTGGGTAGTAGAACCTGACAGGGCCCAGGTTGTGCCTGGAAGATGGGCATGGCAGTGCTGGGGGGTCTATGCCTGGCTCTGCTCAGGGATCATTCCTGGGGCTGCTCAGAGAACCCCACTGACAAGCAAATCAGCAGATGCTGTTTCCTTCATGTTCAGTCCCGCTGAGAGGACTCGTGGGAGTTATAAGAGAAATACTTTGACAAGCCACTGTAGAATTCATGGTGAGAATATTCTGCCATTCAAAGAGTTATAAAATTAAACTGTCTTTTCCAATCCTGCCCCCAATCTCTTTCCCAAGAGAAAGGAAAGTGTCTGTCCATGGTAAGATGACACACTTCTGGAGCTTGTCACATTACGGTCGATTCAGAAAAGACTCCACTGCTTATGAATATTTGCATGTATAAATATTTTTTTAAAAATTCAGATTCAGAGACGCCAGACACAGGAAGTTCATACAGTCTCTATTTATATAACGCTAATAAGCAAAACTAATCTCTTGCCAGAATTAAATATTGGTTGCCTTGGGGCAGGGTGGAGGAATTGGACTGATTCTAAGAGCCAAGAGGACATTTTAGGGTGGCAGAAACTTCTCTCGACCCAGACCACCACAGTTTCAAAGCCACTCTCTCTCCTCTGCCCTTGTTCACTGGGGCACCCTCAAAGTCCTGGAAGCATGACTAGATATTTGGTTTTTTGGATTTGGGGTTTTGTTTTGTTTTGGTTTGGGGGCGTTGGTTTTGTTTTTGCTGGAGTTGGGGAACACACTCAGCTGTGCTCAGGACTTACTCCTTGCTCTGCACTCAGGACTCACTCTTGGGGCACTCGGGAGATCATATGGGATGCCAGGATCCAACCTGAGTCAGACAGTGCAAGACAGGTGTCCTACCCACTGTACTATTGCTCTGATCCCCAGGACTAGTTTTTATGCCATTTTTATTGTTAAAAAAGCAGCTGCCTTGAAAACTCTCACTTCGGTGTAAGATTTGTGTAGACAATTGGGATTATATGAGAATAAAAAAAATTATAGATACTTCAGGAGTATAATTTTATATTTTTCTTAAGTCCCAGGCAGGGAGGGGGAGAATAACTTTTAAAAAGGTTTATTGTATGATTTAGTCATAAGATTATTCAATGCATCTTTTAAGAAACATTTTGAATTAAAAAAAAACATTCTGGCCATGTTACTGTTAGTGGTTCTATTTGGGGCAGAGGATGCAAAGTTTTGTATTATCACCCACCCCGGTCGTAATTTCATGCTGTTTCAAATTTTGATTCTCTTGTAGCTACAGTTTCCCCCTCAGACATACTTCCCTTATGCTTCTCCATCTCTCATCATGGCGTTACTGCAACACCCGAAAGGTATGTGGAGGTTGGTTCTGCCAGATTATACAATAATTCCTGAGCAGAGAGCACCGGCATAGCACAGCCCGTCAGTTCTCTGACCTGACTCACTAGAGCTTTAGTCACCGTTCCCCTTCAGGGGCGTTAGTGTCCTTCTTGTGTAGCGCTCGGCATGAGAACTCGCTGAACTTCCCATTTGGGATCATTCTCACTCTCTCTGAAGAAACAAAGGCTTGAGACAGGTTTGGCTTCTGTGCCCCAGGGACCCGGAGCCTGTCAGCACCAAGGAACAAGCTAAAATGTGATATAGCTTTAAGAAAATTGCATTTATTTGTATTTCTTTCATTCTACTTCTGCTCCTGGTTACAGGAAAAAGCTAAAATGTGGGGCGGGCCATAGCCCAGCGAGTGGGGCGTTTGCCTTGCATGCGGCCGGCCCATGACGGCCAGGGTTCGATCCCCAGCATCCCATATGGTCCCCGAGCACCGCCAGGAGTAGTTCCTGAGTGCAGAGCCAGGGAGAAACCCCTGAGCATTGCCGGGTGTGACCCAAAAAGCAAAAAAATAAAAAATAAATAAATAAATAAAATGATTATCTTCAAACTTCACTGAGGTATTGGCACACGCTCCCATAGCTTCCCTGACAGTGACGGTTCATTTAGCCTGTCCACTTGTGATTCGGAAATAGAGTAAAACTTGATTCCGGCCACAGCCGCACACCTAAGGAGAGCTTGCTCTGACCCGCATAGACTGCACAGTCGAAGGCAGCACCTCCAGAGGGTGGAGTGAAAGATCCATCATGTTTTCTTATTTGAGTTTCTTTGCTGTGGAGCCACACCAGCCATGCTCAGCACTGACTCCTGGTTCTGTGATCAGGGGTTATTCCTGGCAGGGCTTCAAGGGATCATATATGAAACCAGGAGTCAAACCTGTAGGTCAGGCAAGTGCCATACCCACTGTACTGTCACTTTTGTCTTCCTTTCTCCCTGAGTAAGCAGGTTTGAGGAAGTGATTCAAAGCTTTGTAGCATTTTTGCAAAAACTAAATTTTCCTATACTAAAAGCTGTAGGTTTTCGTCCAAAGCAAACGACTATCGTCATGAGTTCAATACACTTGGGGTGTTGATGTCTGTCAGGGTCTCTGGTCCAGTGTTTTAGAGAAACTGAGTCTGTGGCAACACATGAGAAAACTTGAACCATAAGTAAAAGTCAGCGATTCTCTTAAGAGTCACCCAGAGAGCAGCAGTCAGGCCAGCAGACCTCCGTGAGATGTCAAGGGTGCCTGGTGTTGGGGCGTTATTCTACCCCAGCAAGAGCTGCAATGCTGCATGTGATCCCCAGGACAGTGTTCTGTGTGTCACTAAGACAGTGTTCTGAGTGTCACTATGTCAGTGTTCTGAGTGTCTCTGGGACATTCTTCTGAGTGTCACTAGGACAGTGTTCTCTGTGTCACTAGGATCGTGTTCTGAGTGTCACTAGGACAGTGTTCTGTGTGTCACTGGTACAGTGGTTTGTGCATCACTAGGACAGTTTTCTGTGGGTCACTAGGACAGTGTTCTGAGTGCCACTAGGAAAGTGTTCTGTGTGTCACTAGGACAGTGTTCTGTGTGTCACTAGACAGTGATCTGAGTGTCACTATGTCAGTGTTCTGAGTGTCACTAAGACAGTTTACTGTGTGTCACTTGACAGTGTTCTGTGTGTCACTAGGACCGTGTTCTGAGTGTCATTGGAACAGCATTCTGTGTGTCAATAGGACAGTGTTCTGAGTGTCACTAGGACAGTGTTCTGTGTCATTACAACAGTGCTCTGTGGGTGACTGGGACAGTGTTCTGTGGGTCACTGGGACAATGTTCAATGGGTCATTGGGACAGAATTCTGTGGGTCAAGGGGACAGTGTTCTGTGTCACTCGGACAGTGTTCTATGTGTCACTAGTACAGTGTTCTGTGGGTCACTAGGGCAGGTTCTCTGGGTCACTAGGACAGTGTTCTGTGGGTCACTAAGACAGTGTTCTGTGTATCACTAGGACAGTGTTCTGTGTGTCACTAGGACTGTATTCTGTGGGTTACTAGGACAATGTTCTGAGTGTCACTATGTCAGTGTTCTGAGTGTCACTAGGACAGTGTTCTGTGTGTCACTAGGACAGTGTTCTGAGTGTCACTAGGACAGTGTTCTGAGTGTCACTAGGACAGTGTTCTGAGTGTCACTAGGACAGTGTTCTGAGTGTCACTAGGGCTGTGTTCTGTGTGTCACTAGGACAGTGTCTCTGTGTCACTGGGACAGTGTCTGTGTGTCACTAGGACAGTGTCTGAGTGTTATTGGAACAGTGTTCTGTGTGTCATAAGACAGTGTTCTGTATGTCACTGGGACAGTGTTCTGTGTGTCACTGGGACATTGTTCTGAGTGTCATAGGACAGTGTTCTGTGTGTCACTAGGACAGTGTTCTCTGGGTCACTAGGACAGTGGTTTATGGGTCACTAGGACAGTTTTCTGTGGGTCACTAAGACAGTGTTCTGAGTGTCACTAGGAAAGTGTTCTGTGTGTTACTAGAACAATGTTCTGTGTGTCACTAGGACAGTGTTCTGAGTGTCACTAGGACAGTGTTCTGAGGGTCATTGGAACAGTGTTTTGTGTGTCACTAGGAGAGTGTTTTGTGTGTCACTAGGACATTGTTCTGAGTGTCACTAAGACAGTGTTCTGAGTATCACTAAGACAGTGTTCTGAGTGTCACTAGGAAAGTGTTCTGTGTGTCACTAGGACAGTGTTCTATGTGTCACTAGGACAGTGTTCTAAGTATCACTAGGACAGTGTTCTGTGGGTCACTAGTACAGTGGTTTTGTGGGTCACTAGGACAGTTTTCTGTGGGTCACTAAGAAGTGTTCTGAGTGTCAATAGGAAAGTGTTCTCTGTGTCATTAGGACAGTGTTCTGAGTGTCACTAGGAGAGTGTTCTGTGTGTCACTAGGAAAGTGTTCTGAGTGTCACTAGTACAGTGTTCTGTGTGTCACCAGTACATTGGTTTGTGGGTCACTAGGACGGTTTTCTGTGGGTCACTGTCGGGTATGCCGCCGGGTTCCTGACAGTATCAGGACTGAAGTTCTCTTCTAACTCCGAGGATGCTGGGGAACAGATGAAAACTCACGAGTCTGGTGCAATTCCAAAAAAGGCTTTTAATAGTACAGAAGCTCTTCCACAGCACTCCAATGTAATGAACAAACTCTAGCTCTGGTCTGAACTTATACCATGCAAAAGAGCCTAGTCTCCCACCAAAGAGAGAGAGGATCTCACCCGAGATGAGTCCTACCCAGAAGAATAAGCAAAAGGTCAAAGAGCAAAAAGCCACAGGAGCCAAAGCCAAAAGCCACAGGAGCCAAAAGCCAAAAGCGAAAAGGCCAAGGGGCCTCAAGTCAGTACCCTTATATGCACCAAAGTAATCCAACAGGGGGCGGGCGATAGCCCAGCGGTAGGGCGTTTGCCTTGCACGCGGTTGGCCTGTGCCGGCCCGGGTTCGATTCCCGGCATCCCATATGGTCCCCCAAGCACCGCCAGGAGTAATTCCTGAGTGCAGAGCCAGGAGTAACCCCTGAGGGGCCGCGGGTGTGACCCAAAAAAGCAAAAATAAATAAATAAATAAGATAAATAAATAAAGGTTTAAAAAAAAAGTAATCCAACAGGGAGGGTCATGTCAACAAAGAACCCTAAACAGTGTAGAAGAGCAGTGCCACACCCTATTGCAGGCATAAACAAAGGTTAGCCAAGGACTAATCCCGAGATTATCTCTTATATATATCTCTTATATATAATATATATATATATATATATATATATATATCTTTTTTTTTTTGCTTTTTTGGGTCACACCCGGCGATGCTCAGGGGTTACTCCTGGCTCTGTGCTCAGGAATTACTCCCTGGCAGTGCGCGGGGGACCATATGGGAGGCCGGAGATTGAACCCGGGCCGGCATAGGCCGGCCACGTGCAAAGCAAACGCCCCTACCCGCTGGGCTATCGCCTCCGGCCCCTATATCTTAACACTGGAGAGAGAGAGGGCTGATATAAAGTAATACATCTTAATTTCATGAGCTTCATGTAATCTAGATGGTATCCACAAGGTCCTTCTTATTATTATCTGCACCAGGGTGATTCTGAGTATCTTGTTCTCGTGTACTGAAAGGGTCACACTCGCCTGCTTAGAGCAAACTAGTATGATCCTTCCTATAGTCTTCCTATAGTCTCAACGTAGCCAGGATGATAGTCTCCTGGTATATTCTAACTGTCCCACGCTGGGTGCAGTGGGTATAAAGAGGAGCTGTGTCCAATCTAGTAAACAGATGTCTTAGTAGATGAAAAGTCAGAAGTTGTTCAATCAAGGTGACTTCTATTCAATTAAGTTATTCAATCAAGGTGACCCTGTAGAAGTGTTTACATAGAAGAGAGGTCTCATTAGAATGAATCTTGGCTTAAATAGATTAAGCTGGGAGTGGGCAAAACAACAAAGCTCCCAGATTAGCTAGACCTGTCAACCAACAGGTCACTAGACAGTGTTGTGTCACTAGGACAGTGATCTGAGTGACACTAGGACAGTGTTCTGAATGTCACTAAGACAGTGTTCTGTTGGTCACTAGGACAGTGTTTTGTGTATCACTAGGAAAGTGTTCTGAGTGTCATTGGAACAGTGTTCTGTGTGTTGCTAGGATAGTGTTCTGAGTGTCACTAGGACTGTGTTCTGTGTCATTAGGACAGTTTCTGTGGGTCACTGGGACAGTGTTCTGTGTGTCATTGGGACAGTTTTCTGTGGGTCACTGGGACAGTGTTCTGTGGGACAGTGTTCTGTGGGTCACTGGGACAGTGTTCTGTGTCACTAGGACAGTGTTCTGTTGTCACTGGGACAGTGTTCTGTGGGTCACTGGGACAGTGTTCTGTGGGTCACTAGGACAGTGTTCTGTGGGTCACTAGGACAGTGTTCTATGTGTCACTGGGACAGTGTTCTGTGTGTCACTAGGACAGTGTTCTGTGGGTCACTAGGACAGTGTTCTGTGTGTCACTGGGACAGTGTTCTGTGTGTCACTGGGACAGTGTTCTGTGTCACTAGGACAGTGTTCTGTGTGTCACTAGGACAGTGTTCTGTGTCTCACTGGGACAGTGTTCTGTGTCACTGGGACAGTGTTCTGTGTGTCACTAGGACAATGTTCTGTGTGTCACTAGGACAGTGTTCTGTGGGTCACTAGGACAGTGTTCTGAGTGTCACTAGGGCAGTGTTCTGAGTGTCACTAGGACTGTGTTCTGTGTGTCACTAGGACAGTATTCTGTGTGTCTCTAGGACAGTGTGTGTCACTAGGACAGTGTTCTGGGTGTTATTGGAACAGTGTTCTGTGTTTCACTAGGACATTGTTCTGAGTGTCACTAGGTCAATGTTCTCTGGGTCACTAGGACCCTGTTCTGTGTGTCATTAGGACAGTGTTCTGAGTGTCACTAGGTCAGTGTTCTGTGTGTCACTAGGTCAGTGTTCTGTGTCACTAGAACAGTTTTATGTGTGTACTAGAACAATGTTCTGAGTGTCACTAGGATAGTGTTCTTTGGGTCACTAAGACAGTGTTCTGTTTTTCACTAGGACATTGTTCTGTGGGTCAGTAGGACATTGTTCTGTGTGTCACAAGGACAGTGTTCTAAGTGTCACTAGGTCAATGTTCTGTGGTTCACTAGGACACTGTTCTGTGTGTTACTAGGACAGTGTTCTGTGTGTCACTAAGACAGTGTTCGGAGTGTCACTAGGGCAGTGTTCTTTGTGTCACTAGGTCGTGTTCTGTGTCACTAGAACAGTGTTCTGTTTGTACTAGGACAATGTTCTGATTGTAACTAGAATAGTGTTCTGTGTGTCACTAGGACAGTGTTCTGTGTGTCACTAGGACAGTGTTCTCTGTGTTACTTTGACAGTGTTCTGTTTGTCACTGGGATAGTGTTCTGTGGGTCACTAGGACAGTGTTCCTGAGTGTCACTGAGTGTCTGAGTGTCACTAGGACAGTGTTCTCTGTGTCACTAGGAATGTTCTGAGTGTCATTACTACAGTGTTCTAATTGTCACTAGGACAGTGTTCTGTGTGTCATTAGGACAGTGTTCTGTGGGTCACTGGGACAGTGTTCTGTGTTTCACTGGGACAGTGTTCTGTGTGTCACTGGTACAGTGTTCTCTGTCACTAGGACAGTGTTCTAAGTGTCACTAGGACAGTGTTCTAAGTGTCATTAGGACAGTGTTCTGAGTTTACTAGGACAGTGTTCTGAGTTCACTAGGTCAGTATTCTGTGTCTCTGAACAGTGTTCCTTTTGTCTTAGGACAGTGTTCTGTGTGTCACTTTTGAAAAGTATCAATGTCTTTCTCACCAGTTCAAATGGTTTGTAATAGCTATTAATCAGAAATTGATTTTTGCACCTCTATACGGTTCTATTTGGGCATAGATATGAACCACTAACCAACACTGGCTGCTCAAGCGTTTTTTGCAAATGGGGGGAAAAGGAAGTTGGTTATGAGCAACTAATACAAAAAAGAAAACTCAAAATCTTCCCAAGATTGTCATGGAGAGCCACAGTGTCAGAGGTAAGGTGGCACTTGCTCCTCTCACTGCAGTATGAAATCTGCTGGTACATGGAAACGGAATGATGGTTTCCAGAAACTAGTCAGAACTGCAGAGTCACACAAGCTCGGATATGTTAAAACCACAGAATAGCTGTGGGGAAACAAGGCAGAAAACAAGCTTGGTAAGAGACATCTGCTTGTCTCTGATGTCTCTGTTCTTCTCTGCCCTTTGCCATAGTCAGATTCTAACTGGAGCACCAGCCTAGTGGGCAGCTCATTCCCTACTGATGGTTTCATTCATTTCCATGCATTTCCTTTTAACCTGCCGACTACTGAGGTCGAGGTGGGGAGAAGGTCAGCAGAAAAGAAAACCTCATTGGCCTCTGCAGAACATTCCTTTTCTGGGCAGCTGCTTCCCTGCTCCCGAGTAGATTCACCCCTGACATTTGCTTTGCTGACACTGATGGATCTTTCTTCCCAGGCTAAGAGGAGACCAGCTTGGAACAGCTTGAGACTGTGTGGGTTCCAGGGCCAGAACAAAAGGCCATTCCCCTGCAGCTCTTCCGTGGTCTCAGCTGTAGACCACCCACACTCAGCTGTGTGACCTCCCTCAGTTTATCTCTCTGTCTCTCCACAGGTGTCGACTGTCCCGTATAGGTTTGACACTCCCTCAGTTTCTCTCTCTTTCTCTCTCTCCTGACATATTCCACAGACGTAGATTGCCCTAGTAGGTTTGGCACTCTCTCAGTTTCTCTCTCTGTGTCTCCTGAAAACAACTCCACAAGTGTAGACCATCCTGTATAGGTTTGACACTCCCTCAGTTTCTCTCTCTCTCTCCTGACAGACATTCCACAGGCGCAGTGGCAGCAGCGACTGAAGCAGATTTCTGACCTGCTCAGAATAACCGTTGAGGAACAGACTCATGGGTGAGCAAACTCAGGCGAGCCCTTGGCTGCTTCCACGTGGGCACTCGTGCTCATTCTCTGAGTGGGGCAGAGGGTGCTGTGCCAGCCTCCAGGCATCCCTGGATCCAGACACCAGGTGAGGGAAGCAGGGGAGCACCCACGGCAGGAACCCTCTGACCATCTCTGAGGAAACAGGCGCGGCTGGGAAGCCACCGGCTTGGTGTCAGCCTGCTCTGAGGTTCTGAACCCCACAGGCAGGACGAGAAGGACCAATAAAGCAGAGTAACCCCCACCCAGGACAGCTCAAGTCTCCTCAGCCTCTCTGGGAAACACCTTCTAAACTCTCCACTTGCACAGATGACATGCCTCTTCTTCCTTTATGGGGTGGGGACGGTGCCTTGACCACACCCGGCAGTGCTCAGGAGTTGCTCCTGATGGGGCTCAGGTATTGAGCCCAGCGCAACTTCACATGATGCAAGAGGCTTGCCAGCCCTCTTTTTCCTTTTTCTTTCTCTCTTTTGTTGCTATTATTTTATTTTTTGAACCCCACTCAGTGATGCCCAGGACTCCCTCCTGGCTCTGCACTCAGGGATCACTCCTGTTGGTGCTCTAGGAACCGTGTTCTGAGGGTCGAACCCAGTCAGGAGCAAGTAAGGCAAGGACTCTACCCACTGTACTATCATCCTAGCTCCTCTTCTCTTTTTAATAAAAGATGTTAGATTCGCAAATTAGAAAATTTTTAATCCTGTGTTTGTTTTGAGACCTCACCCAGTGGTGCTTAGGGCTTACTGCTGCCGGTGTTCAGGGCACCTGATGAGGTGCCATGGAATCAAGCCTAGGTCAGTCTCATGCAAGAGACTCAACTTACCTGCTGTACTCTCTCTTGCCCTCTTCTTTTTTCTAAATAAATATTTTAAATTCTAAAATTAGAAAGGCATTAACAAATTCATTTCTGATGCACTGATGATAAATGACCTTTTAGTTCTTTTTTGGTGGTGTTTTTTATTCCCACACCCTGCAGTGGTCTGGAGTCACTCCTGGAGGCGCCTCCGGAGACCATGTGGGGCTGGAATCAAGCCTGGGCCTCCTGCCTGCTGGGCGCACACCCAGCCTGGCCGCTTCTCTCTTCACCCCCTGAGTACCCTTTGACTGGTATTTTTCTAAAAGCATTTACATAAGACTTTGCTTTTTGCTTCTTTGTGAAATAACACCCTTCCGCTTGCTCCTTATGGCCTTTCTGTTAGAGTGCAGCTGGTTCTTTCCTCTGTGGTGATCTTTGACACTGTCCTTATTTGTTCCTTTTGCTCCTTCCCCTTCCGACATCTTCCAACCTCATTACTGAACTACACCGAGTCGGTAACTTATGTTCATGGTTGTGGTGGAGTTATGGCCGCCAGTTCATGTCCTACTTCCCCTGCCAAGACTCTTTCCAACGAAAGACACAAAGCAGTCTGGCAGTGAGTAGGGATTAGAGAATCAGCTGTCTTGAAGACCAGCAGTGCCATTACAGGGCCTGCCCTGCCCTGCGTATGTCCCCCAGAGGACAGAGAGGTGGCCCAAGCTGAGAGTCCTGCTCACCTTAGCAGAGAGGCCTGTGCCTGAGGGCCCTGAGAGTCCTGCTCACCTTAGCAGAGAGGCCTGTGCCTGAGGGCCCTGAGAGTCCTGCTCACCTTAGCAGAGAGGCCTGTGCCTGAGGGCCCTGAGAGTCCTGCTCACCTTAGCAGAGAGGCCTGCTAACCTTAGCAGAGAGGCCTGTGCCTGAGGGCCCTGGCTCGTCTCTGCAAGGCCAAAGATGGCTCATGCAGGGCTCCAGCCCCTGACCGGGAGCAGGAGGGCCCAGCTGCCCAGTGGACTCAAGTCGGACCAACCCCTTGGTGTTATGCAGACACCTTCACCCAGCTCCCCCATATCTAGAGAGCTCACGTCCATGCTCTTCCTGGAGGCAGATGAGCAAGATTGGTGGTCCCTTCCGTCCTGTGCAGGACAGGGCTTCGACTGTGTGCGGTCCGCAGGCAGAGCAGAGGAATTCCGCTCAGATCCAACAGCAGAGTCTGCTTTCCAGGAGCAGCCCAGTTTGAGGGGACGTTTTCACTTCACCTCAGTCCCATATTGTGCTCCTCCCAGAGAGGTGTCGACTGCTGAGACTCACCATAGAACTGCTCGCTCCGTGCTGCAAGAGCCATCTTCCCTTTCCATGCCTAAGGCAGGGCACAGAGATGGTGTAGTGGGTAGACTCTTGCCTGGCATGTGGTCACATGCCATCTCCCAAGCACCTGCAGGGTGAGCCCTGAGCACAGAATAAGAATAAGCCCTGAGTTCTACCAAATGTGGTGGTGCTCAAAACCAAAATAAATAACAGCTGCAGTCTTGGTTCCCATTGTGACATCAGGACAGCAATAACCCCTCTGTGAAAAGGGAAGAATATGTTTGTGGCTCACTGAAAAGTCACGACTGCCAAAATGCCAGCCCGGCTTTGTCAGCAGGTAAGTATCACAATTCTGCTGTGTCTCCATCCCTCCTCTGGACACAGGCCCTTCAGCGTGTCCAGAGCTACTTACTGAGGGGCTCTTCAGCACAGTCTGTGCCCCATCCCCATTTCCTGCTGGGGAAGGGCTCAGAGGCCTTTCTGCAGCCCTACACTCACTAGCAGTCCCTGGATATAAGAACTTCCAACATTCCAAGTCTCAGGGTATCTGAAGCTCTGAGCCATAGGCCGCTGCAGGCTCTGGGCTGGCTTTAGAGTGGAGGCATTGTGAGCTGATTCCCGAGTCAGTTTGTTCTTGCAGATTATACTCCAGAGGATAAGAACAAGGATAAGAACAATTTAAGTGAACACACGCCAATGCTCTAGTGACTTTTAAGAAACCAAGTGACAAGGAAATAGCTCTGCCGGCTGCCATGTGCTCTGGTCTGTTCTAGGTCCCAACACGCACCCTTCGAGAGCTGGTTTCTGTTCGTTCACTTTGGAGAATGGGCCGATCTGGCAGCTGAGCAATTGGTGAGGTCAGAAGCTGAGCCCCCAGAGGCCCTGCTGTGGCTCTTGGCCTTCAGCTACAGCCCAGAAGACAGGAGTCAGCAGCAAGCACGAACCATGGTGGGTGTTGTTTGGGGCATCTTGGGAGGGCCCTTGTGGGTGGATTTGGCTTCTCTGCCTTCCCTCTCCCAGGCACGTTGGTGCCAGGGCACCACGCAGCCCTCGTGCTGGAGAGACGGTACAGGGGGCTCTTCCCTGTCCTCGCAGAGCTGGCTGGGACAGGCACTGCTCCCTACACTTAGCGAGCACCAAGGAGAGGGTCTTAGGCCCATGTGACCACCGAGGTAAGCTCAACCTCCCAGGGCCACGTGGAGCCCACTCCTGAGGGCCATGTCCTTTTGAGGGCAGCAGGCTTGCCTGTCTGTATTGGTTTAGTCCCCAAGCTGAGGCATTGCCAGCAGGCAAACACCCTTAGTAAGGATCCACAGCACTGACCACGTGCTTCTGAACAAGGACCGGCTCACGTCCACTTCTGGTGCTCTGAGTACAGTTCCGTGGAGTACCATGGCCACAGGGCAGTGCTTGAGTTTCAAACACCCGCACTTGCTGATTTTTACCATCTCAACTGCCAGTGTCTCTTGCTGATTTCATCCATCCGAGGGGGTAGTTACCTGGGTTTCAAGAGAGGAGCTCCTACTTGCTTCCTGTTTCCTATTGAAAAAGGCAGAGACCGATATGTGTAAAGCCTAGGGGTAGAGTCCAGTGGGTGGGCAGAGCATGTGGCTTAGCCCTGGTCGCTCTCTGTGGCAGAGCTGCTGCCCCACCTGCTGTCTGGGGGGTGAGGGTGGACACAGTCACTTCTGAAGGCCACCAACTCCTGAGCCATACTCATCTCTTTGTTCATCTTGCACAAGCTCTGAATTGGTTCTGAAAGAAAACTCAAGTCTCTGTTTAAGTGTAGAAACTGTCTGTACTTAAAACTGAGTTCAGGGGTTACCCCCGCCCACCCACCACATCTGTTGCTGTTATTGTTCCAGTGATGGGGACATTCTCCATCACTGGGTGTGTGCAGAGTGTGGAGCCTACAGAAACCCAGGAGATGCTAAGTCATGGCAGACGTGTGGCAGTGCCAGTCTGGGTGAAAAGGAAAGGAAGACCGGATCTTGTGGGGTGCTGAGAGTGGTGTGGGGTGTCTGGCTGCGCGTTCCATTCCCACAGGGAGCAAAGAGCATCCCTGTGCCCTGGGATTTGGCACAGACTTCACTGAGGCTTCAACTCCAGAAACAGGACAACAGCATACGTAAAATCCCAGAGATTGATCCCAGGATCTTCTGACTAATTGCAACTATTCATTCAGAAATGATGGAGCATTGCAGTTTATTAATTCCCTGTGGCGTTTTAAGGCTATGGCTTTTATTTTTTGCTTTGTTTGTCATGTTGAAACTCGCTATGCCATTCTGAGAGCAAGTGGAAGTCTCATCATGAAATATTTTTCATGCAAAAGCAACCTACAGAGCTATAACAAATATATCATTACTGTGTAATTCCACGAGTTTACCGCCTCAGAGTACGTGCCTGTTTGTGTGTATGTGTGTGCATGTGTATGTGTTGTGTATATATGTGTGTGCTGGTGTATGTAGTGTATGTATGTGTGTATGCGTATGTGCATGGCAGGTGTGTGTGTGTCCCACAGATGCCAGGGAACCCCTGGCACACAGACGCAGAGGTCAGTTGTGCAACTTGGCTGATTTGTGCCTGAGCCAGTCAGCAAGAAGTCTTTTGTTTTGCCCACAATATAAAAATTTGACTGTAGATTCTGCTGAGGACTTTTCTTCATTTCCTTTCATCCCAAAAAAAAAAAAAAGTCAGTTCCTGGCCTGCTGCCCTGGCTGCTTAGTGAGCAAGATGGAAGGAAGCTGAGACTTTTCCATGTGCCAATTGTGGTGTGGGTGCCAACACAGGCC
Source organism: Cryptotis parvus (assembly GCA_021461705.1). NCBI lineage: Eukaryota > Metazoa > Chordata > Mammalia > Eulipotyphla > Soricidae > Cryptotis > Cryptotis parvus. The sequence goes on from JAJIBD010032096.1 coordinate 56,231, forward strand.
CCTGTATGCCCTCTCAGCACCAGCCCTCATTTTCTGGGGGTGGGCTGACGCCCTGCAGCCCGTCCAGCCATTGCATCTCTGATTCTCGTCTCTCACAATGCCCAGGCGGAGCTGGAAGTGGTTTGCCGTCGTCTGGAGAAGCTGCGTGGAGGTGACTCCCTCTCAGTCCAGGAGGTGCAGGCCACCCCTGGGGCCAGGCGGTCATGGGGAGCTGGGGCGACTCACATGCCATCTCCTCTTGCTCTTTTTGCTCTGGACCTCCAGAGAACACAAAGCCACCCTCAAAGTCATCACCCTGGTGAGTCTCCCTCCTTGTGTGCTCCTGTTGCACGGATTTCTTGGGAAGTGGATCATTGCTAGGCCATGGACAGTGAGCAGCAGACTGCTGTCCACAGTGGGCAGGTGACAGCAAGGCCAGCTGAGACACAGAGCCTTCAGTCATTGACAAGAAAGGGGTGACTCAGTCCTCAGCATGCTGCCAGAGCCGTGGGGAGAGGAGGGTCCCATGTTTAGTTTTCACTTTGTTACATAATCAGTAGACAGCAAATAGGAACACACACATGGACACACACACATATGCATACATGTGAGCACATACACATGGTACCTGGCTCCCTCCCCGCCCTCCCCCCCCTACACCCCCATCCAGGGCTGCTCTATGTGAACATGAGTGAGAGAAGTTCAATGACTGCTGAGACTCTGGGAACCCAGAGCCCCTCGGCGCTGGGCCAGGCCTCAGTTCCCACTCGGGCCAAGGGCTCGGCCGGTGAGTGCAGGCCCTCTGCCACTCCCCACCCAGGAAGATCCAGGTGAGAAGCCCTGCATGTTGCAAACCCAGTTTGACCCTCAGCACCCCAAATGGTCTCCCTGAGCACACCAGGAGTGGTCTCTGAGCACTGCCGAATATGTCCCCAAAAACAAAACCAAACCCTGGAAGTCAGGGCCAACTTCAGTAGGGACAGTCAGACTGGTATTTGCTCTCATGACTGGATGCAGTGAATTCTTTGCCCAGACCAATCGTGTGCAAAACAATTGAGAGACATTCAGCAAAACACCTGACAAAATGCCATTGTTATACATAGGAAAAAGTCTGAGAGGCTGTCACAGAGGGACAGCTCGACTGACTAGGAGCGTGGTCTGCATGTGGGAGCCCCAGGTTTGATTCTAGGCTCCACATGGTCCCCTAGCACTGCCAGGTGTGATCCTAAAACAGAACAAACATAAAGTAATATAGTATCAGGCTGGAGAGATAGTACAGCCTGGAGGGTGCTTGCCTCGCACACAGCTTGCCCAGTTTTGATCTCCAGCATCCCATATGGTCCGCCAAGCCTGCCAGGAGTGACCCCTGAGTGCTGAGTCAGGAGTAAGTTCCGCACACGCCAGGTATATGACCCAGAAACCAAAATAATAGTAGTAGTAGTAGTAGTAGTAGTAGTAGTAGTAGTAGTAGTAGTAATGTTTTATAATACAATAATTTATCTTAGTATCTTTAAACAAAATAGGCATCAGAGGAAACCTCAAGAGATCAGAATAAAGTCTGATCTTTAATAAAAATATATTGAGGCTGCTTTATTATGACAGAATATATGTTAAGTTGTAATGAGAAGGAAAAACCAAGCATAGGGTTTTATATTAATCTTTGTATTATCTTTCAGCAGAACAAGTTTAATTAAAAAATCAAATTATTTTTGAAAAGTCAGCAGCAAGCAACTTAGGAATCTTGAGAGTGTGGGCAGCATCTCTGGTGACTGCCCTCTGCCCGCAGTCCAGGCCCTGGTCAGTCCTGGCCGGACCCTCAGCCCATTGGAGCTGTCAGCCTCTCCCCAGAGCCCACACCTCCTGCTCCTCTCCTGTCATGCACTTGTGGAGCAGAGAAGCAGACTCAGGCTTTGGTTGGCCTCTGTTTCGCATTTGAATTACATTCCATTCATTGCGTGAAAATGCATGGAGCTGACCTGGGTCGGGGTGGCTCAGAAGGCTAGAGCACATACCAGGGACCCAGACTCAACACCATAAGCACCCACAGAGCACAAAGCTGGAAGTAGCACCTCAAGGGGAAAGGCATGAGTGTCTAGCTGCTGACTGCAACTCGCCTCTGGCTGCACCCATCTGGTCTCCGAGGGAGTGCCTGAGTGTGTGAGTTTGCATATACGTGAGTATATTAATGCACATGTGTGAATATGAGTGTGTGCCTGAATGAGTGTGCATGTGTCTATGAGAGTGCATGTGTGAGAATGAGCACATATATCTTACGAGTGCATGTGAGTACATGAGTGTATATGTATGGGTGCGTGTGTTTGAGTGTGTGTGTGTGATGGCACTGTAAAGATTTGTAGGGGACAGGGGTGTAGGTATTTGAAGGCAGGGACACTGGTGGAGGGTGTGGTGTGGTGTTGGAAAAGGTTTGCAGGAAACCATCAACACTGGTAGTCACAGTCCAGCAAATAAAAACTTGGGGGAGTGGGCTAGCAGGAGGTTTTTGGGGCCACACCCAGGGGTGCTTAGGGACCACCAGTAGGAAGCTCACTGCTGCAGGGTTCAACACCATGTGGGGCCAGGAAACCACTCTGGCCTGCTGCTTGTTCGCCTTTCGACTATTTTAGGGCTAGTGACAGTAACATCACATCATTGCTTCTTTTTTTTTTAGGATATGTTTTATTTAAATAATTTCTATCTTCTATATATTGTGTATTGTACTTTTATTTTGTTAAACATTTTTGAGGCTTCAAGTTTTTTTTTAATGGAATCACCGTGAGATATACAAGCTGTTCATGGTCGTGTTTCACAGCAGGTGGGGGAGGAAGGTGTGGTGGCGGGAGGAAAACTGGGGACATTGGTGGTGGGAAATGTACCCCTTTGTTTAATTGATCACTTGATCACTTGAATCCCGTTATTCATCGATTTGCTCGAGCGGGCGCCAGTAACATTTCCATTGGACCCTATCACATGCCAATGTAGCCCAATGGCATCTGGTTGATTCAGGAATATGAAGAGCCTCAAACCGTTCCTTCAGGGTCTTGACAAAGAAGTCTGACCATTTTGTTTGATTACTTCCCAAGAAACTCATAGCCAGGGACCCGCTGTCACCCTCTTGCTTGCAAACCTGAGCACATCTGTAGTCTCAGTAAATGTCTTAAAGAATCTCAAGGGGCGGAACGATCGCCCAGCGGGTAGGGCATTTGCCTTGCACGTGGCCGGCCCATGCCGGCCCGGTTCGATCCCGGCATCCCATATGGTCCCCCGAGCACCGCCAGGAGTAATTCCTGAGTGCAGAGCCAGGAGTAACCCCTGAGCATCGCTGGGTATGACTCAAAGGCCAAAAAAAAAAAAAAAAAGAATCTCAATTACACCCCCACGCACGCACACACACACACACACACACACATTTTTTTTTACTAAGGCTGTTTTTAACATAGTTACTTCTTGGTATTTGGGTTCTATCTTGGTAATTGGAACCATGAGAGTTTAAATACTCTATTTAGCAAAGTTTTGACTTTGTCTTGTTTTGCTATGTTTGCAGTGCTGGGGATGAAAAGGCACACCTCTGTCACTGAGGCCTGTCACCCCGCCCTTCTGTCTCCACAGATATGTCAATGTACATCCATGCATATGCTTGCACACATACACATTCACATACCTATACACATGGACAGTTGCACAGACACACGCACATATGCTCAGGCACTGTTTTCAAACTCCACCCATGCCGGCTTCCTTCGTCTTTGTCCCTCCCTCCATCACTCACTCCCTCTAACCTGTCCCGCCTCTCCCAGCACACATACACACTCACACACATATGGACATGCACACTTGCATACATACACGCATGTATATGCACATCGGACACAGGCACAGACACTTGAACATATATGCACAAACATGCATACATTCACAAGCACACACACATACTACAGTGCACACATAAAATGCATGTATGTTCAAAGACAGATAAACACACATACAAGCACAAAGGAATGTATGCACATACACACAAATATAGGCACACTTTAACCCACAAGTGTGCATTCAGAATACATGTTCACACATGCACACAGACACTCACAGGCCTGTATGTATACACATTCATATGCACATATATAGACACACATTCACTTTCAAAGTCAGCCACACATACATACATACATGCACAAAACACACACAGATGCCCATACACACATACCACACTGTCAGTGACACACATGGGACATGTGACAGGCACTCAGACACATGCACACACACCTGACGATGCCTTGGGGACGTTTAGTGCACTGTTGATTCCTGTTTCTGCTTCCCCAAGACATTGGGGTGTTAGACCAGGTGCCCATCAACAGCCCCAGCTCCAGGTTGTAGCCCCAGTGTCGCTTATCCAGCTCTTTGTGTGAGAAGAATAGACATTTTCCTTTCAGTCTGTTTCTGTAGCAGCGCCAGCTGGAAAGCTAGCCTTCACCTCGCAGAAAAGAATCCAGAGTGCATGGCTGCCCTCCAGGGCTTTAGAGCCCTGGCAGTGTGGTAGGAGCCTGTTGCAGGGACCCGACTGCTCACTGTGGGCAGCCTCGGAGAATGGACACACATTGCTCATATGAGACCCTTGAAAGCAGAGCAGGGGCCAGCGGGAGGGCATTTAACTTGCACACGGCTGACCTGGGTTAAATCCCGGCATCCCATAGGGTCCCCGAGCACCACCAGGAGTAAATCCTGAGTGCAAAGCCAGGAGTAACCCCTCAGCATCACTGGGTGTGACCCCAAAAGACAAAAGAGCCCGGTTGTCGCTGGCGCGGCTCAGGGCTGTGTGCTGTGTCCTGATTCTTCTCCCCCTGTCCCCACTGCAGCTGGCTCAGACGGAGGACATATTCCGGGACATCACTGACTTTCTCGACCGGACCTTGTATAGATGGGACCGTCTCTGCATGGGAACCTCTGCCCCTAAAGAACTGGCCAGAGCGCTCCTTACAGAGCTGTGTGGGCAGACCTGGCCAGTGGTCAGAGTGGAGACACCTGGTGAGGGCCAGACTCGCTGAGGCTGCAGGACTGAACGTGAATGCACTGAATTTCAAGGCGCAAGTCCGTGCAACCCTGAAAAGTCAAGGATATGGCTCAGTGTAAGACCCTGAGTTTGAACCTGGCACCACTTAAAAAATAAAAAGTAAACAGATATAAAGTGTGAGAATGACCCTCAAACATCTTGGCAAGAGCTATCAAAAGGAATTTATAAAGTGAGATGCTTTAACAGTTCTTGAGCCCAAATATAGATAAGTTCATGAGTGACTGGGTTATGCCTTCAGCAAACTCTGAAGATTCTTGGGCCAGAATGTGAGTCAGTAGAGAAAAAGTCTGCTCTCCCTCTCTTTTGGATGGGAGAGCAGATATTTACTTGGTTTGCTCCCTCCCCCGTTATCAAATAAAAATGTACAATTATAATTTGAATGTTTATTCTTTGCATCAAGAAATTTAGAAAGTTATCTGTTTAGAAAGTACCTTGGCCCTTTCCACATCTTTTTGGAAACGAAGGAATGCATGTTGGTGTTTCATTTAACTCAGAGGGATTTGAAGTAAGGGCATACTTCCTTGTTTCCCCTAATACATTCTTTTTGTTTTTGCTTTTGGACCACACTTGGCAATACGTAGGGGTTACTCCTAGCTCTGCATCCACGGTTTATTCCTGGTGGGGGCCAGACAACTATATGGGATGCCAGGGTTGAACCAGAGATACTCTGTGCAAGGCAAATGCCAACTCTGCTGCGCTATCACTTTAGCACCACCTACCCAATACATTCTTTGCCCAGGAGCATCTTGGGCCTCACCCTGAGCGAGCTAGGAGGAATCTGTGGGGCATACTGGCAGAAACTGGCCCTCCAGTGCTCACAGTGGTGGAGTCTTCCTCTCACCTGAGGAACCTGTTACCTCAGAGGGAACTAGCAAGCTGTCTCCAGGAAACATTAGAAGAGCAGAGTCCCTGGTTCTGGTTTACTCACAGCCCCTGGGCCCATCTACTCACAGTCTCTGAGTCCCTACTACACAGAGTTCCTGGTCCCGTCTACTCAAAGCCCCTGGGTCTCCCCTATACACAATCCCTGGTCCTGTCTACTCACAGCCCTGGTTCTGGGGCTTCGAAGTTGTGGGATCTGTTCACCCTTGTTTCACCTTCTTCCTTCCCTACATGGGCAAGAGTCTGTACAGATGTGATCCATGGTGGGTAGAAGGGACCAAAGACTGTGTGTAGATACGACCAGGAGCTGTGAGTAGATGGGACCAGGGATTGTGCATAGACATGATCAGGGACTGAATAGACATGACTCAGGGGCTGTGAGACCACCGGCCATCACTTAGGGGGTTAGGCCTCTACAAAGCTCTGTAGTCCCCACAGCTGACCACTATCTGATCATATACTTCTGGCTTAGCATCAGTATAGCTTTCTAAACTTGTTTATATGTAAAACAGACTGGGAGCAAAGTCAGCTGTGAAGACAAACTTAAGCAGTGCTTTGAGACCAGAGATAGTACAGTGGGGGGGGGGTTTCCCTTGCCTATAAGCAGACCAGGGTCGATCCCCAGTACCCGATATGGTCCCCAAGCCCACCAGGAGTGATTCCTGAGTGTAGGTCAGAATAAACCCTAAACACCGCTGGTTGTGGCACCCCCTCCTTCCCCAAACCAATAAAAGCAGTGTTCTACTAACCAACTTGGCGTGTCCTGGGGCTGTTTTTCCTCTTCCCCAGTCATCCCTGTCATTTTTGATGGGTAAGAGGTCAAATAGATTGATTGTCTGAGTGTGTGTGTGTGTGGGGGGGGGAGGACACCTCTATGTGTAGTCGATTCATCTATTTGTGTATGTTTGTGTGTAGCCCTGGAATGATAAAAAGCCAGACCAGAGTCTTTTTTTTTTTTTTTTTTTTTGCTTTTTTGGGTCACACCCGGCAATGCTCAGGGGTTTCTCCTGGCTCTGCACTCAGGATAACTCCTGGCGGTGCTCAGGGACCATATGGGATGCCGGGATCGAACCCGGGCTGGCATAGGACGGCCACGTGCAAGGCAAACGCCCTACCCGCTGGGCTATCGCTCCGCCCCCAGACCAGAGTCTTGAATCATGTTCAAATGTGGTTTAACTCATACAACCAGCTACATCATTACCAGAAATCAGAGCAGTGTGTAAGTTACCCTTTAAAAAGCTGTATCCAGGGCCAGAGCGATAGCCCAGCGGGAGGGCGTTTGCCTTGCATGCTGCTGGCCCAGGCCGGCCCGGGTTCGATCGCCGGCATCCCATATGGTCCCCGAGCACCGCCAGGAGTAATTCCTGAGTGCAGAGCCAGGAGTAACCCCTGAGCATCGCCGGGTGTGACCCAAAAAAGTAAAAAAAATAAATAAATAAACAAATAAAATAAAAGGCTGTATCCTGTAACTGCAAAGGCTGAGTTCTCCTTCCCTCCCCTGACTCTCCTCCAAGCTTTGGGAGGGGCCAGTGAGATGCCATTCATGGGCTATGCATTATGTATTATGATTTTGAATTTGGAAATTATTTTCATGCTCATTTCCTGGCTCATGTTGTGAGATATAGGCACTAAAATAAATTAATATCATAGGTATAGCCATAATTCTCGGCTCCCAAGAAATACAAGGCCTACCTAAAGCTTACTATCCCCATTCTTTCCTTGTTCTCAGTGAGTGAACTGAGACTTCTGAGTAACAAAATAAATTTGATAATTTGTTGGATCACTATTAAGGCATAAGAAATGGAAAACTAGTCATTGAGTTGATAGAAAAATTGAAGTTTATATTCTAAATATCTTACTAAAAGCATTGCTTGGGCCCCACCACCAGTCAGAAAAGCATCACATCTGCATGTTTTGTCTCATGTTCCTCCTGCCTGGTGCTTAGACAGAGCAGTGGTAGGGGCACCCAAAGACCCCAGTGGAAGGAGGGGACCCCTCCCACTGCCCGCCTGTTTGGAAGAACCTCATGTCTGACACCTGAGAACCAATAGCCCACCTCTGCTCAGACACAGTGGGCAAAGCCATCTGGACCCACCTAACAGTTCTGACAAGGAACAAGAGCACCAACCAGCTGGTGCCCCCAGAGAGCTCCCTGGCTATGGGGGGATTATGAAGTGGAAAGTCTCACCCCCAGATTGCAACCAGTGCAATGGAAAAATCAGTACAGGACCTCAACACACTTAGTGAGCAAAGACAGTAGCAAGCTAGTTATATAACCTCTCGGGTAAGGACTTTATAGAGGAAATGCTGAGGGTGTTGGATGAGCTCCAAGAAACACTGCTACACATGCCAGTACAATACAAAAAATGATGAGAAAATTAGGAATGACAGAACTCAGTCATGAACAACACTATAAATTTGTGTCTCCTACTGATGCAATACATTTCTTTAAAAAGAAGACAAATACTGGAGAGACAGTATGATTAGCCAGTGGTCTTGCCATTTAATGGTGTGGAGTTGATCTGGGCATGGTAAATAGTTCATTGAGAGAAACAGACGTTGCTGTTCAGAAAAGTCTTTTGGAGGAGCAGAGGGCAGACCCTGCAGCAGACCTGGGTTGATCCCTGGCATCCCATGTGGTCCCCCTGAGCACCACCAGGAGTCCTGAGTGCAGAGCCAGGAGTAACCCCCTAAGCATCGCCGAGTGTGACCCAAAAAGCAAATAAATAATTTTAAAATGGTGTTGGGAGAGTTTGAGCACCTTAGTGGTGTCAGAGTACAGTAGTTGTATATATCAACATGAACAAACTTGAACAGTATTACAATGACTAAATTCTAATAAATACAAATAAATACATAACGAAAGTTTTTGAAACCTAAATGACAGGACTAAAGAGTTTGATAGGTGAAATGCAAATACCAGTGGAAGGCTTTAGTAGCAGAGTAACAGCAGCCAAGGATAAAATCAGCTCCAGGAAGAGCTGCAGAAGACAGATGACAGGGAAATACCTCAGAATAAGTGAAAAGCAGAAGAAAGAACTTTGGACCAAATTCAAGAGGAACAAAAAGAATCATCAACTGGAGAATAGGAAGTCAATTCTGATGAATAAGGACTAATCAAAGAAACCATATGTGAGGGGCCAGAGAACCGTGGACAGGTCACTAGCCTTGAATGTGCCACCCTGTGTGGCCCGCAAGAATTTCCAGGAATGATTTCTGGGTTCAGAGCAAGGAGTAAATCCTGGGCATAGCTCAGGCATACCCAGTAAATCTTGGGTATGGCTCCAAAACAAAACTGAAAAAAAATCATACCTGAGAAGTTTCCAGTGTTTGAGCACACACACTAAGATCCCACATGCTGGGACACAAACATATCTCCATAATGTCAAGAGAACAAAGCATCAACTATCTTTGCAGAGCATGAAGTACTGAAAATAGTATTATGAACAAATGAAGAAACAAAAACTCAAATAGCTGGAAATTAAACAGCTCTCTAGTTAACCACCCATAAGTAGAGGGGAAAAATAAAGGTTTCCTAGAAAACAAAAATGGAGATATGAGCTACCAGAACTTGTGGGACACAGAAAAGCTGAATTAAAAGGAAAGTTCATGGGGCCAGAGCAATAGTACAGTGGGTAGGGCATTTGCCTTGCATGCGGCCGACATTGGCTCAATCTCTGCCATCCCAATATGGTACCCCAAGCACTGCCAGGCGTAATTCCTGAGTATAGAGCCAGGAATAACCCTGAACATCACCAGATGTGACCAAAAAAGCAAAAGAGAGAGAGAGAGAGAAAAAGAAAGAAAGAAAGAAAGAGAGAGAGAGAGAGAGAGAGAGAGAGAGAGAGAGAAAGAAAGAAAGAAAGAAAGAAAGAAAGAAAGAAAGAAAGAAAGAAAGAAAGAAAGAAAGAAAGAAAGAAAGAAAAGAAAGAAAGAAAGAAAGAAAGAAAGAGGAAGGAGGGAGGGAGGGAGGGAAGGAAGGAAGGAAGGAAGGAAGAAAAGAAAGAAAAGTTCATAAAGGTGCAAGTGTACATTAGGAAAGAAGAAAGGCCCCCATAAGTAACCTAACTGCACAGTTTAAGAAACCAGGAAAGGGGGCCGGAGCGATAGCCCAGCGGGTAGGGCGTTTGCCTTGCGCGCCGGCCCATGCCGGCCTGGGTTCAATCCCCGGCATCCCATATGGTCCCCCAAGCACCAGGAGTAATTCCTGAGTGCAGAAACCAGGAGTATCCCCAAGCATTGCCAGGTGTGACCCCAAAAAAGCAAAAACCAAAATTAAAAAATTTTTTATGACTTTTGTATATGAAAACAATGAACAGAAGAGATTTATATATAAAAATCCTACTCATAGTTATGCCTCAGAAAATCAAGTATCTGTTTCACCAGAGGAAGGGAAGAAGGAAGGAAGGAAGGAAGAAGGAAGGAAGGAAGGAAGGAAGGGAGGGAGGGAGGGAGGGAGGGAGGCAGGGAGGGAGGGAGGGAGGAGGGAGGAAGGAGGCAGGGGCCCTTCACCTCATGGCTGCATCCCAGGGCCCAAGATGGGGCCAGATGCCCGACTGTGCAGATCCAGTGGGCTTGAGTGAGCCGTTCCAGAGCAGAGCAAGCAGCTCTCTTGCCTGGTGCCTCCCAGGGAAGACCTTGCTTAAGCTGGCATTGAGGGATCAAACCCAGGCCTCACACGTGGAGGAAAGTGAGCTTTTGCGTGGGTCTTCCAGATTAAGTTCACCTCCCTGTCAAGCTGTTCCCAGCAAGTGTGATGCCAGCAATGGTTTCCTTTCTCTGCCCAACACTGGGTTCCACATGATTCCATGGACTTATTACTCTTCAGGGCTAAGGTGAGCCCTGAAGAGACTAACAGAGGGCCGTGAGCTGTGACTGTTTGACCTGGCTGTGTCCCACATGCTGAGTGCTGTTCCCTGGAGGTCCCCAAGCTGAGACCAAGTGCACCCACGTGGGTGCCAACCCAGTGGCTGCTAAATGAGGGCAAAAACACGACAATGGAAATCAGTTTTAAAAAGAAACGAAGGCGTCACATGAAGTCTTGGAACCTAAAAACCCAATCGGACAAGTTTATCCCAAGACTCTCATCCCCCCGTGTTCAGACCCTTGCAAGAGAGACGAGGCCCTGTTCCCCTGACATGGTCATGATACATTCTCCTTCCTTGGGGAAGCTTCCTTGCGCAGGGGGCTATTCTGTGCCCGAGTGATCCCTGGCGGTGCTCAGGACCTACAGGTCACCATACAGCCACTGCTGCTGCAGGACACGAGGCAAGTGCCTCGGCTCCTGCTCTGTCTCTAGCCAGCGAGTTTTCAGGTCAACTTAGACACCAAAGGTTTTACACTTCCGAACTTTTCCATAGCGGAAAATCTCACTGAGCTCTGGTCTTACAATATGGCAAATCTTAAAGATCAGCCAGGATGTTTGATGAAGTGAAAGGAATAGTCGAAGGGTTCTTTAAAGACCAACAGCACTATGAGGCTGACCGGATAAGCCCCAGCCAGCCAGCAGCCTACTTTAAGACGCTGCTGCCCTCGTCAAGTCCTGCAGTGTCCAGGAGCCCCACACAGGCCAGAGGCTAACAGGGGCATGTGACCACAGGGTCCGGCTCCTGCCCTGGGGAGGGAGAGTGTAGCTGACTTTGTCTCCCACTGACCATCAACAGGGCCCCTAGAGCAAGGGGTCGGGGGAGGGCATATTTCCACTGGGCTTTGAGAAGAGGGCTTCAGAAGTTAGGGACGGTGATGTGTGTGTGTGTGTGTGTGTGTGTGGGGGGCGACAACGGCAGGCCAGGGGGTAGAAACATTGTTGTAGAAAATTAGATTTACAGGATAGGCAGGAAGTAGATCAGCAGGCTCTGACTTTCCAGGAGAGGCCACCTGGGTCACGTGAGGGCCTGGAACTCGCACTGCTGGGCCCTGAGGTGACGGGGATGCCTGGGGGTAAGGCTGGTGGTGCGCAGGAACCTGGTGCCGGGAATCACCGCTGGGTCCAGTGCCGCTAACGGGGCCCATGCACTGACTGTCTCCCACCGACACTGGACATCCAGGGAAGCGGGGGAACTTCCCTGGGGAGGGTTCCCACAGTGGGCGATCACGGTGGCTGGGTGGGACCAGGGAAGAGCACAGTTGGCCCCTGAGGTCCCGGCATTCTGGCCTCGGCCAGCAAACAGCTCCGCCACGCTGCCACTGAGCTTCACACCTTCCTCCTGACACTCCCATGGCCGCTAGAACACTCCAGGGATTCTTAGTCCAAGACCCCATTCTTACTGGCCCAGGTGCCTCTCTGGGCTACGTGCAGAGGGACCCCAGACCTGAAGGCGGCCCTGCTTGTCGGAAGCCCAGGAAGGTGGGACAGCCAGACTGAGGCGGTGCAACCCTCCCCCCACCTCCCCATCTGCTCACCAGCCCAAGGAGAAGCACCCGCGTCAGCACTTTCAGCCCTTCCACACACTCCTACTTAACCCTCGTCCTCCATTAGGACAGTCCCGATTTCAGGCCCCTCCCTCTGCTGCAGCCACCAAGAACACCTTGGCCAGCTCCCTGCCCTGCCTCTGCTGCTTTCCTGTCTTGCACCATTTTGCCAACAAGCGCAGCATCCCGGGTAAACAGTGCACTACTTCATCTGGAGGGAACCCAAGCATCTTCAAAGGAGCAGCATAATCTGGCCTCTAATCCTCTAACTCCTTATTTGGTAGGCTGCAAGAAAAGCACACCCAGCAGAGCTCAGGGTGACTCCTGGCTGCCTTCCAGGGATCGCTCATGGTGATGCTCAAGGGACCAAATGTGCAAGGCAAGTGCCCGCCATGTAGTCTCTGGACATTACTCTTAACCCAGAAGACTTCAGCCTCAGGGTCTTGGCATAGGCTATCATGAACTCCACAGTACAAGCTACGTATGGGGCCTCATGACTGACATGGCACCTTCCACCCCAAGTCCTGAGCTCCTGCTATTATTTATAACACCCCAACCCCCCAGATTCCATGTGCTTTATGTTGTGTACTATTTTTCGTAGATTAACCTCCAAGTGCTAGGCATATTTTTAGGCCTACAGGTGCCCATAAATGCAGGCTTAATCTCCTGGGCAGGGAGACAGCTCAGGGGGTCAGCGACACAGGCCTTGCAGAAAGTACGATTGATCCCTGGCACTGCATGCACCTCACTGAGGTGGCCCTGGTGGATGGCAGCACCGCCGGCCCAAGCAGCCCATGCCCGGGGCCTGAGCTCTAAACAGCCCTGCTGGGTTAGCAAGAGTCTGATGGGCCTGGGCCCCGAGCACTGTCGAGTCCCCGTTCCCCATGTGCCCCCACCCCTCAAAAAAGACAACCTGTAGGGAGGTGTAGTAATGACCACGGGAATGGTACCGGAAATCGGCTGATTTCTTTGATGATAATGAGATAAAAACACTGCAGTATCAGGTTGGGGTTGGCCCTGGCTGGGTTCTAAGGAGGTGGGCGGGTAGCGGTGGGGGGGTCTGTTACCTGCAGACACACAGAAGATTGTTTTGTAAAACCAGAACTCACAGTGCTCAAGTGTATTAAGAATATTCTGTGTGTCACTGAGACTTTCTCTGCAGGCGATCGGTAGCCCTTCTGGTTCTGCCTTCCCCAGTTCCAGTCCTTCCTGGATTCTGATCAAAGGCCTGTCACGGCTTCAGGGTATACCTTCAAGTCCCTGGGGGTAATGGCACAGCCACAGAGGGTCTCTGGAGGGGCCAAGGCTCCAGCCGCATCCATGCCGGCACAGTGAGCGTCTTTCTAAATAGGCCAGAAGCAGACTCCAGGAGAGGGAGAGAACAGACCACATGGACATGAGAGAAACAACCCCACACGGGAATACAAACTGCAGGAAATGTTTGCCACCGAACAAAGAACTCGTTTTCTCATTTCTAAAGGTCCTACACAAATTTCTAAGAAAAAGCCCACGGACTCAAGGGCCAGAGACAGACTGCATACTTCACCAGAACACAGAGGATGTTGGTTTTGGGAGCATCACCAGGCTGAAACACCCAGGGATGCTCAGGGGTCACTTCTCGCTCTGGACACAGGGAACCATAAGGGACACTAGGAATGGAACCTGGTCGCCACATGCAAGGCAAGAGGTGAACTCATCGCCCCAGCCCAAAAAGGCTTGAAAAATGTTTTTTTTTCTGGTATTTGGGCCACATCGGCAGTGACAGAGCTAAGGTGGCAGACGCTTGAATACACTATTTCCTCCTACTAGCTTGGACCGAACAAGAGTGTGGTCAGGTGACAGTGGACAGCCACCCTGGGTATGGGGACTCCAGGGTACAGGTTCCCATCCGGGCACTGCATGCACGTGGACCCAACAAGAAGGAAACAGCTATTGGAGGGCGAGCTCAGTGAGTCGAGCCCCGCGCTGGGTTTGCCCCTGGCCCTACAACACCCAAACAGAAGGAGCCCCCATTCATCACACTCCAGCCGCTGCCCTGAATGTGACAATTCCGGCACAGGTCTTCCACTCACACCCTGGCCACAACCCACCTGATGGTCCAGGTGCACAGGATGCTTGTCTCTCCCTACCTTACAGCCTGTATCTGTCCACACGAGATTCTTCTTTTCAGGGCCATGGAAGTGTAAAGGGTTTAAGGGGGGCAGCTCTAGCACGGGGTGCTCGGATGGCCTGAGGCCCCCTGGTGATGCAGAGCTTGCTGTCCAGGCCCTGCAGGGCTGCAGCTCGCCTGGGCACTGCACAGTGCAAGCAGCTCTAGGCCTCCTCCCTGCGCTGCCTTAGCCACACACCTCTTCACTGCAGTTTGGTCTTGGGGCCAGGAACAGGTATGGCAAGAGCGCCTGCATGGCTGCCAGGCCCCGAACCTTCCCACTCATGGACCAGTCTTCACTGACTCATTTTGCTTTGGGGCCTGCCTGGTGGTACTCAGGGGACCAGATGGCACCGGCCTGTGCCTTCTTCCAGGCCCTCCGAGGAGCTGAATTTGCAGAAGCAGCTGCAGGGCCAGAGGGTGGCACTGCCATGCTTCACACTCACACAGGAGTGTGGGACCATGAGTGGCTTTCACCAGAAATGTCTCAGGGGACCCCCCCAGACAGCACCAAAGTCAGGCTAGGACCCACCGGCTCCCCCACAAACACCCCTCGCTGCCCTCCTGCCACCTGCCACACCTGCGGAGAGCCTGGGGAGCCTCAGGCTCCAGCAGCTTCTTGGAGTGTCTGGCTGGCCTGCTATACCCACATGACACAGCCTTGTCCAGCTGCTGTCGTCCGCCAAGGGACTCACCCTCTAGCACTGGAGGCCGCTGGGAAGTGGCAGATCCAAGATGCCAGCCAGACTTCTGGGCCCACAGAGGCAGAGCAACCTGAGAGAAGGAGCGGTGGGCACTGACACCATCGGCAGCTTCAGCGCTGAGCCAGGCACAGCAGTTCTGTTCTGGGCAGCTCTGGGGCTCACAGCACTGGGCTCTCAATTTTTAGAGAAACTCAAGGCCCAAAGCAGAGCGGAGAGGCAGAGGTTGGCTGGGCTGGGAGGAAAAGCAGTGACGTTCTGTGCTCCTGCCTAGGGGCAGCCATGTGTGAGGCCACCGGAGGGGACGGTCTACAGAGAAGCTCCTGACACGGCTCTCATGGAAGTCACAGGCACCTCCACATGACCACAAGTTGGCTCCAGATACGGCTGCTGAGCCAGCCTCAAGAAACCTTCTAGGAGTCACTAAGACCAAGGTTGTGTCAAGGGCAGAGCTCTGGTGGCCCAGGACACCCCAACCTGCTGCTGCCGGGGGTAACACCTCAATGCCATCTGTCCAGCACTGGTGAGGGGCATGGGAGTCAGCAAGTCTTTGTGGGAACCACCAGAGGTGATGCCGCAAGCCTGGCCCAGAGCCTGGCATGTCCCAGTCCTGGGAACATGGAGCAGGGGCCACTCATGTTAACGGGTCCAAGAAGAGGCCCGGGCTGCGGAGTGCAGACAGACCTCTTCTATACAGAAGTCTCCCTTTCATTTTTATTTTGTAGTGAACCAAGGTAGTAGTTATTGAATGAAACTTGCTTAGAAAAATGTGGGAGAGAAAGGGAGGAAATATGTGTCGGAGAGAGAACATGGGCTTCTCCACAATGGAAGTAAGTGAGCAAAGAGCACAGAGATAAGTGAGATACATGTTCAGGGAAGACACGGGCTGGAAGGGCAACTGGAAGCCCCGTCTTAAGAGCCTGGGTGAAGGAGCAAACAGAACGCAGGACAGCAAACCCTCTGCCTTTTATTACTGACACATCTTCATTCTCACCAGAGGCACAGCACTGGGCCAAAGCCTAACAAAATAACAAATACATGAGATCAGCAAATTTTGTGACCTCTTTCTGAAGCGAGCCGGCGGACACCCCAGAGGTTTGGTCCCACCCACAGGAGTGTGCAGGAAAGCATCCACGTGCCACATGCAGAGGCCACTTAAGCAGGTTTCCCCATTTGTCTCAGAGTTTAACCTTCTGTTCAGGCACAAGAACCACCTTAACCCTTAACCTCACAGAGGACATCCATCTTGTGGGTGACCGATCCTGGGCGGGTGGTGAGCACTGGACCATGAGGCAGCATTCCCGGCCCTTCACGGGCTCGGCCTGGGCGTCGCCACTACTGTGGGATAGTGACGCCTACACACCCTCCGCCGACCTCATGCTGCTGCGATCCTGGGCATACTCAAGGTCCTTGCTGGGGTCTGTCCTGCAAAGGAAACAGCAACAGCACTTACTGCACCATCACGGCACCACTCTGTGCACCTCCGCCCGCAGGGGCTCGAGGGCCAGGATGTGACGGGCCACAGCACACAGCCCCCAGGGCAGGTGCCACCATGAAGGTCCAGCCCCGACGCCCATGGTGCTGCAGACACACGTGGCAAGGGCCTGCACTCAGCAGCACCAGCTTCCACGCGTGTGGCCGAAGCTTCTCCACATGGCACACAGCGCACAGACGCAGCCTCATGGCTCTCACGGCAGATCCTGGCTCCAGCACTGACGGGCAGGAAGGCGTTTTGCTCGGGCTCGACTCCTGTTCCTGCTGAACTGAGCCAGTGTGTGAAACGAGAACTGATATCAGCTCAGTAGGCACCGGAGGGCGGGTCCAATCGACAGCCAGGACGAGGCGAGGAGACCTAGACTGCAAGTACAAGAGAGAATGGAGCCGAGGTGGAAGCCCTTCACACACAGCCCCACACTCCCGCCAGCGGTTTCACAGCTTTCAGCACATGTGGCCTTGGGACACTCTGCACCTCCTCATCCTCCAGCATGCCCACGGCAGCCTCTGGCGGCTCCCACTTAATTAACTGGCCCCATCTCACCTTCTCTTCAGGTGCAGAACTTAGCCACTGTGAACAAGGCGGGAAACCAGTCACTGTTCCCCAGTCAGCTAAGCTCTGCACCTCGCCAGAGAGGTCGTCACCGCGGGCCCGGGAGTGCTGGGAGGGGCCCGGTGGCATATCGCGCGACGAGCCGCCAAGGTCGTGGTTGGCGTGGTAATCCCTGGCAATGTGATTTTCATCTTAAGTCACAAATCAGCATGCCAGGAACCCAAGCAGCCAGCCAGAGGCGCGGTGGAGCTGGCCCGCAGCAAGGCCTCATCCCTGGCCCCCGCAGCGTCCGGCACATCGGAGTCAGATGCGGCGACAGCCATGTGGAAGGGAAGCCAGCAGCCATCCGCAGACACTCAGGCGGGGCTGGGCACAGCCTGGGCTGTGGGCACTAGGGTGGGGTTAGGGACAGCTGGGGCGCGGGCACTCTGGCCCACACTTCAAGTGCGGAACCAAGTGCTTCCCGGCTTCCTGGGCTCCACGTTCGTCAGGAGATGCCTCAGCATGGCCAGAACAGTGCTTTCCCCTCCTCCCTAGAGTTCCAGCATAAAGGAGACCCTCGACATGTCACAGGGCAGTAAAACGAAAACATGAGAAGCAAAGAAGTATCCAACGGTCGGTTACGAGACCAACGTAAATAAATGCATTCAGAGTGGCTGCACGGCAAGAAATGCTTCAGATACCAAAACCTACAAAAGAGAATCAAGACCAGGCAGGCTGTGCAAATTGTCAAAGAAAACCCCCAAAAGGGTAATGATAAGGGAAAAAAATATTCTCAAACATAATCCCAGTCCTACTCATACATGTTTATGTATCATGCATCGCTAAGTTATCTATAGAATGCAGAAATCCACCATTTAAAATGAGATGCTAGGGGCTGGAGCGATAGCCCAGCGGGTAGGGCGTTTGCCTTGCGCGGCAGGCCTGTGCCGGCCTGGGTTCGATCCCGGGATCCCATATGGTCCCCGAGCACCGCCAGGAGTAATTCCTGAGTGCAGAGCCAGGAGTAACCCCTGAGCATCGCCGGGTGTGACCCAAAAAGCAAAAAATAATAATAATAAAATGAGATGCTAGGGCCGGAGCAACGGGTCAAGCGCTTGCTTGCACTTGGCCAAAAGCAAAACCCTAAGTGCTAGGGGCCTAAGGAACAGGCAGGATGAAGACATGTACTGTCATGGGCTGCATTTACAGCCCTGGGTCAAATCCCAGCACTGCACAGGGTCTGTGAGCCCAGACGTGGGGCCCCAAGCATGACCCTCAAACAACACTAGAATGTACAGTTCCCAGGTTGAGTTTGAGCAGTCAACAGAGTTGTGGGCTAGGGACCCACAGACCTGTGGGGCTAGGGACGCCCACTCCTGGTAAAGTGGGGGAGCTGGGTGCGGCCAGAGAGAGGGCAGTCTGAGGGGACATATGCACCGGCGGGTGAGCACAAAGTAGGGTGCTGGCAGTATGCCCTGACCTCCCTCAAACCTCCCACACGTTCTGTGACTCCCGCAGGCAGGGCCTAGGGCCTGCCCATGGAAATCACGGCTAGTCAAGCACCCACAAGGGAATCTCGGATCAAGAAGAGCAATGGAGAAAGGAAAGAGACAGTCACCTCTTCAGAACAACATCTCGGTCACCACCTGGGCGGAGCCTCTGTCCATCTGCTCCCTGGTCAGCTCGGCACGCATGAGCCAGCCGCTGCTGCCGTGGGTCCTCGCCCACCATCAACTCCCCATAGAGGTAAATACCCATGGCCTGGGGAGCAGAGACCAGAGAGGGTGAGAGGTAATGCTCACGTGTGCACCACTCATGTGCATGTATGTGCATACATGTACCACATACATGCACGTACACACACAAACACATGCAAGCTGCAACCATGCTCAGGCACTTGTGACCCAGAGACACAGCTGAGAAAGCATATTTTCAATCACTGTGCCTTTCTCTGTGAAATTCTTAGGAAATTCAGAATTTCTGAATCTGTCCTCAGATTCAGAGGACAGAGCCATGGACGGAGTCAGTCATGGGGACATGGGAGGTGGCTGGGAACCCTGACCCATGGCTCTCATGACTCACAGACATGGCGACAGATACTATGTCCACTCTTCCCTTTGTCTTAACCCCTCAACGAGGCCCGAGTCCCATGCCTTTGTCTACCCAGCTCCAGTTTGCTGAGGCCACGAGCTCCATCCTGCGGGGGCAAGCAGCAGCATTCATGGATGAAAACCATCCCTACGAGTGGCAGCGAGGGGCC
The DNA here is from genome assembly GCA_021461705.1 of Cryptotis parvus. NCBI lineage: Eukaryota > Metazoa > Chordata > Mammalia > Eulipotyphla > Soricidae > Cryptotis > Cryptotis parvus. Next base: position 75,707 of record JAJIBD010032096.1, read on the forward strand.
AACCAGGCAGGACCACGGCTGAGCACTGCAAGGGGAGGCTGCTGGCAAATCTGCACTTGGCTCCGTCCTGCTCTGACCACAAAGCCTTCTCCTTGGAGGCAAACACGGATGCTGAACAGGCTGCCCCCAATCCAGTCCCTCGGCTCCGATGCCCCCCCATGCCAGGCACCTCAGCTCCTCTGCTGCCCCCCACGCCCAGACCCTCTGGCCTTCTACAGCTCCATGCCTGGGCTGCTCCCCAGTACTGGTTACTCGTACACAGCTTTGCTACTGGGGTGTGCTGTGGGCTGCGCAGGGCAGGGTCCGATGGGACTCCTCGCTCACACCTACAAACCCTGTGAGGGTTTCAGATGTGCGACTGAGAGTCAGGACAGATAGAGCCGGGGACAGAGAGAAAGAGAGTCGGGCCAGAGGGAGAGTTGAGTTAGAGAGAGAAAGTCGGGAACAGAGAGAGAGAGAGAGAGAGAGAGAGAGAGAAAGAGTTGGAGACAGAGTGTCAGGTCAGAGAGAGTCAGGGACAGAGAGAGAGTCAGGTCAGAAAGAGTCGGGACAGAGAAAGAGAGAGAGAGAGAGAGAGAGAGAGAGAGAGAGAGAGAGAGAGAGAGAGAGAGAGAGTCGGGGACAGAGAGTGTCAGGTCAGAGAGTCAGATCAGAGTCAAGGACAGAAAGAGTTGGATCAGAGTATTGGGAAAAGAAAACTGAGTCAGAGAGAGTTGGGTACAATGGTGGATTTTCACAGGGACGAGCCGGGCCTGTCTGGAGGCAGGTACAGGCTGACTGGGCCTCTGGGAACATCCCTTGGAGCTCACACACACCTCCCAGGTGGAAGCCTGTAGGAGAGAGACTGCATCCCAGTAGCTAACGACTGGTGAGAATGAAGTGCAGCCATGGAGATGCAGGACCACAGGGTGAGTGGTGCTGGGGACCACCTGTGCCGAGTGAGGGGGGAGGGCAGGAGGGTACACTAGTGGTGTCTGTCTTGATGGCTACTGGGGACATGCGGGGAGACAGGTGAGGGAGCCCCAAGCTGCACGCTCACCTGGTCGTCCTGGAGGAAGCGCTCCACGTCTCCATATCTGCGCGTGTACCTGTGCTTCACCACCAGCTCGCACCACCGGTGACGCACCTTCAGGAAACCAGAGCCGAAGCAGGGACAGTCAGTCAACGGGCAGCTTTTCTGCAGCACATCTCGTGGCCGAGAGTCTCAGTGGCAGTGAAACCATTCTCTGAAGCGCTAATTACTGGCTTCGTTTTCAAGCCAGGTTTGATCCCTGACAACACATATGGTCTCCTGAGCCTGCCAGGAGTGATCGCTGAGCAGTCTTATGTGGCCCAAAAACCAAAATGGGAAAATATAATTTTACTTAAGTTTACTTTGCTGACATCCTTCATAAGGAGGTTTTAGTGGTTTGGGTGATTCTGATCATGGTGAGCAATAAATGTGCCTGTTGACTGTGATGGTCACGCACACAGCCAGCATGTGGTCATTAAGGTTCTTCCAGCCACAGCCGAGGAGGCAGAGGCCTCCAGACACTGTGGAGACCTCCTGGGCCCTGGGAGAGGCTGCAGGTGACGCTCCGACTCTCGCCCTCCGCGTGTGGCGATGGGACAGCCTTCTCCGCATCAGCCGGAATACAGATCTATCTGTATTTTTCCCTATTAATATCTTTTATTCCAAACCATTTTCAGCAACTGTACTCCTGGGAATAGCCCAAGGGTCCAAACGCACAGCTCAGAAGAGCCACCAGCACTCCTGTGCCTACTGCACTACTCAGGACAGCCAGTCTGAAAACAACGCGAGAATGGACCGCGGATAGCAGCTCTGGCACAGCTACAAAGGGCCACACTCGGCTGTGAGACATGACAGAACCCTGCAATCTGCTGCTCTGAGGGTCTGCAGAGTGTCATGTTGAATGGAATCACAGAGGGGGAGGAAAAGACTCAAGTGTTCTCTCTCATCCATGGGAAAGAACCCTCACAGGGGAGTGACAGTGCAGGGAACTGGGCTCAGGAACCTGGCACTGGGCCAGGGTGGGGAATGCCTGACACAGAGACAGGCTGGGGGCAGGAGGGAAACTGAGGACATCAGTGGGGCAGTGGGCACTTGTGAAGGGACAGGTGTTGGAACAATACATGCCGGAAACTCAACTGCAATTATCTCTGGAATTTTGTCAAAACATAAATTAAAAGTGTATTTTGGTTTGGTGGCCATACCCAACAATGCTCTGGGCTTACTCCTCCCTGGCTCACTCACTGGAAATCACTCCTGGGTGCTGGGGACTGAACCTGGGTCAGCTATACGCCAAAGCAAACACTAACGCCTGCACTACCTCACCAGCACCCAGCATGTACACTTTTAGTCTCCTCCTGTCTCTCCCAGTTCTTACTGCCTGAACAGGGGCTGGGGGTGCAGAGCCGGCTCTCGGGGTATCAGATGTGGTCTCTGCTTGAACATGCGGCCAGGGTGGGGCTAGGGGCACTTCGGGCAGAAGGTGTGGCCTATGCTGTGGGGCCTCACTATGCATCCCCAGGCCATACCCTCACGGTGCCCCACAGCACCCCTTGGCCCCAGCACCACAGCTGTGACAACCCCCCCCAAAAGGGGAGATTCTCACAGTGACTCTTGTAGCACCCAAAAAGCACAACCTCAACATTTTGGTGGCACCGTGTTAAGCCGTACGGCACTGCTGTGACCTAGCACCAGGGGAGCCACACACAGGAGGCCTACACACTGCTTCCGACCCTTTGAGGTCTCAGCACCCGGGGGTGTATCTGAGCTGCAGCTGGCACTGTGGCTTTTGCATGCAGGCCGTGGGCCAGGCTTCACCCAGCCAACAAGCTTTGCTCCATGAGGGGCTTCAGGGGTCCAAGATGACAACAAAGGGGGCAGTGACAGCCAGTCTCCAAACCCTTTGACAGCATTCTTTCCTTGACAAGGCACAGGTAAGGGGACCAATAAAACTTGCCAAGCAGAAAGGAGGGGCGGGGGAAAGAGGCCAGTAACACCCCATGCCGTCGGAAACTGGTCTGAATGCCCAGGGCCAAGGACAGCGAGAACCCATGGTCCTGAAACGTCCCCTCCCTATGCCCCCAATCTGCAGACACCAGCAGCCCCTGTGCCCATGTGCAGGCTTGCAGGGAACCGGGGCTGGGGCCTGGAGGGTGGGTTCCTCTCCCACACAGTGTATCCAGGACTGTACCACACACACGCATTCCCAGATGCACAGCGTGACTGTGCCAGCTCTCGTTTCTCCTTCAGACCTGGCTGTGGGTGGGCAGCGCCTCTCATGTGCATCCTCTGCTGCCGATGCCCCGTGCATCACAGCACACTCCGGGCATGTCTGCCAGGTTACATGGTGGGGGCTTCCGGAAACTGTCGTTGATTTCCACTCCTCCTTCTGTGAAGTTCATTGTCACGGGCCTGTGAACACGCCGGACCACTCCTGGGCGAGTGGATGGTCGAGCATATGGGAAGCAGTGAATCAGGACGGGGAGGCTGTTCGGTAAAGGGCTCCCGCCCGCACGCTCCGCTCCCAGGAAACAGGCACGGGACAGACCTGCACCGGGCAGTGGCTCTCTGCGGTCTCACTGCGAGCATCTGCTTCTGCCACATATGACAGAGGTCAGCAGGTCTGTGGGACAGTTCCCCATGGCTGCATCCTCACAAGAGGGAAGATCTTCTCGTGTCACCCCCCATCCCACCGACCTTAAAACCTCTCACACGCCATCATCGTCACCATCTGCACATAAATTGCACGTCCTTTTGTATCGTAAACAATTTGGGGTCTGGTGCTTTGCTTGCCATGCCTGGTGGTGCCCAGGGCTTAAGCCTGGCCCTCAGCTTAGGGATCACTCCTGGTGGGGCTTGGGTATGTGGTGCCAGAGACCAAATCTAGGCTTCTCCAGTCCTCTAACTGCTTAAAAAACAAGCTGAGTTGGATGTAGCTCAGCAGTGGGTCTCCCCTGTATGAATGTTGAGTCCCTGGGTTCCATCCCAAGCACCAACACACACGACCATTAGGTAGACTCTTCTGCGGCTGTGGCTTATTTTCTCCTGTTCCTTTGTGATCTCAGGAACTTCTGCTCGCCACAAGAGAGTTCTTCATGATGAACGCAATGAAGCCCTTGCCTTCAGCTAAGAAGGAAGACTATTCATCGAAGAGATGATGGCTCTTTACAAAGAAGTTTTATGAGGAAACACTGGTTCCAGAGGGACAGGCTACTTCAGGACTTGTCAGCGCACTGGACGCCTTCACCATGACACGCTCTCCGGAAGGTTCTGCGGGCCCTGCCCGAGGGTCGAGCCAAGGGCTCAGCTTAGCTTCCAGCCCAGCTGCGGCAGAGCACACAGAGCCAAGTGCCTTCCCCCCCCCACAGCAAGCTCCGGCACAGCCGCCACCTCAGGAAACTTGCCCCATCCCTGGCCTGGGCCTCACCCATGCAAAAGCTCAGCTGGACCCTGAGCCATGCTCGGACATGGCCGCTGCTATCTGACTCTGAGAAGCTCCGGGCCTAAGTCCTCTGGCCCGCAGTGCTAAAGTCCACTGTATTAGCTGCTGCCCCGTTCCAGCACTCACAGCTGCTCACTTCAGGTGGGCGCTGAAGTCTGCCTCTGGGACTCTGTCCTGTGGTAGCTGCAGACACAGCTGGCACCGGGCATAGGTCAGCACAACACGCCTGTGCCCAGGTAGCTGCAAGGGAAACAGGGCAGACGGGACAACCAGCAGCCATGCATGCGTCCTTAGGGGGGCACCTGGGGAGCCAGGACACCACGGTCCTGTATAGCAGGTGTCCACAGGGGCTGAGACCCACATCCATTCACCGTACCACAATCCAGATTCTGGAATGAAGGAGACCAAGTGTGGCTCCTGCCTGCCCAGCCAGTGGGACCCTGACCTGCTGGTCCCACGCTGCTGTGCACAGGAGAGTGCAGGGTCGCAGGACGTGGGTTACTTCTGTGGCTACTAGCCACTTAGGCACTCCGGACTGAGTCCAGCTAAGGGCGACATTCAGGTCTGTCCTTTGGGCCTAAATGCGAGCAGAGGTGCCAGGCTCATGAGGGGGCACCAGCAGCTGATGATGGTGCAGTTGAGGGCAGACCACCAGGGCACCTTGCTCAGTCATGACCCTGCTCGGGGCTGGCCAGGACTGTCCCAGAGACGGCAGAGAAGGCAGGTGGCTGCAGGGTCCTGACTGACTGCCCCATTCCCAGTAACGAGAACATGGGGCTTGTCTCCCAGTTCTCACAAACAGTGCTAAGGAGGTCAGTGCCCCAATGACGCCAAGCTTTAGGGCAATGACTCTAGTCTGGAGAAAGTCACTTCACGATCAGTCGTGGGGACCCAGTTCCATGGACATCTACCTCAGGAGCCAAGAAACTGATGACTGAAAAAGGTTTGTCAGAAAACAATGGGCCTTGTTGCAGAAATCCATTATCAGGTCATAGAGACGGTTCAGATATGGTGCCTGCCTGGACATGGGGAGAGGCCCCAGCTCCATTCCTGCCCCCAGCAGCATGGGGACACCTGGGCCGGAGCCACAGTACAGTGGGGAGGGTGCCTGCTTGCAAGTGTCCAAGCTAGGTTCCATCCTCAGCACCACACATGCCTCCAGAGCCTCGTCAGGAGTAATCGCTAGTGCAGAGCCAGGAGAAAGCCTGAGGTGCAAATAACCTAATAATCCCCCCTAAAAACAAAAATCCCACCCACCATCCATATTTGGGAATGAAGCCCAAAGGTTGTACCAGCTCGGCCCCAGGCACGGGACCCCAGAGGACCCAAAGCGCCTCATGGTTTTAAACTTTAGAAAAACATTGAAGTTCAGTGTTGTTAAAACTTTCGTGACTTTTGGGGCTATTCTTACTTGTTTTTTTTTTTTTTTTGCAGGGGTGAGGGTGGGCTCAGGGGGCCTGCAGGGGCGGGGTTCAAGCTGGAGTCTCCACATGTGAAGCCTGAGCTTCAGCCATGGCCCCATCACTGGGCCGAGGAGTGCGTGGAGCAAAGGCACCAGTGACGGCCTCATGCACAGCTTCTGTCCTGCTCGCTTCCGGCCAGAGCAGGCTAGGCCTGGCCTGAGTCCTCACTCTTGGTCATTCCAAGAGTGACCTGTCCTGGGGCCGGGCGATAGTCCAGCGGGTGGGGCATTTGCCTTGCACGCGGCTGGCACGGGTTCGATCCCCGGCATCCCATATGGTCCCCTGAGCACCGCCAGGAGTAATTCCTGGGTGCAGGTCCAGGAGTAACTCCTGAGCATCGCGGGTGTGACCCAAAAAGCAAAAAAAAAAAAAAAAAAAAAGGGGGTGACCTGTCCTGTCCAACAGGTGTCCACAGGGGCTGAGACCACATCCATTCACCATACCACGATCCACATTCCGGAATGAAGATGACTATGTGTGACTCCTTCCTGCCTAGGCAGGAGTCAGGGAGGCCCTGACCTTCTGGCCCCACGCTGCTGTGCACAGGTGAATGTGGGGTCACAGGATGTGGGTTACTTGCTGTGGCCACCGGCTACTTGGGGACTCCAGACTGGACAGGTCCAGGCGACCCCTCACTGAGCAGGCGGGAGTGGACGAGGCATGCAGGCATCCAGGCTCAGCCTGCAGGACTCAGACACTGGTGGTACTGCTGCCACAGACCTTGACTCCGTGGCTGGCTGCAAGGAACTCCCGAGAGTCACTTCACAGGGCTGCCTCAACAAAGCATCTCGTAATGGTCACTCCCTGCCAGAGCCCTGTGAACAACGGGGTCATCTGGAAACACCCAGAACCGAGCCCAAACCCTCAAGACATTTGCCTGCAAACACGTTTCTTCTGTGACCTGTTCTGCACGCACAAAAGCAGACACGTCCCACACTACTCCTGCTCAGTGGTGCAAGAGCCACCAGACGTGACCCCGCACATATCTAGGACACCCTCTTGATGTTCTCCGGAAAGGTTCCCGTCGGGAGGTGTCAGGGTACCATCCAGTCAGGCACCTGCGGGCAGCGAAGGGTGGCAGGCACAAGTGGCCAGTGTCCAAGATCTTCCTCACCAGCAGGGCCCTGAGCCGGCTCCAGTCACCTGAGGGCAGGTCAGCAGCAGTGAGGCGCTGCGGGAGCCTGGGGGAAGGAGCAACAGGGGCAGGAAGAGCCTGGTGCACAAGAGAACGGATGAAATTCAGGATCTGCTGGGATGGCACACAGGGACGGCAGCGGGCTGGACACAGACAAATGGGTGGCCTGAGGGGCATATCCTCCATGCCTGGGGACAGGCTGCCCAGTCTCGGCCCAGCGCGTGCCTCCAGCCCCTCATGCCTGGCCCCTGTACTGTCCATGGCCTCTCATCATTAGTCAGGGCTCAGGCATCAACAGTCTTGAGTGACCTTCCTGGCACCGCTGCCAGGCTGGGACATGTTTATGTGTGATCAGAGGCCAGCTGTGTTCTCCTCAGCTCCTGACACTGACTCTGGGTCCCACTCAGGGAGCAAAGCAGCCTTGGGTGCATTCCCAATCATCAGAGACCCCCAAGAGAGACTGCAGAGCTCGAGCGGCCAGTGCAGGTTTCTGCTGAGAGTTCCCGAGCACGTACAGGGACTCACAACAGCAGAGCCCAGAGAGGCTGCGTGAGTGGGTAACAGGGTCGGTGGGATGCTCTCGTCCTCCCTTGACGACCTGTCCCTGGCCTGTGGCAGGGACCTCGGTGAACTTCAGCTGTCCTCAGGCTACCGCTGGAAACGAAAGCAAGCTGAAATAAGTATCAAAGTTACACTCCTAATGTACATTCGGGTGAGGAGAAAGCTGATGACTTCTCCAGAGTTTCCAACTCAATCCCGAATTTATGGGTCCATCAAAGACAGCGTCCGCCTTACCACGTGATGGGAACCAAATGAGGCCCGCACTCAGCTCACCCGCCTTACCATGTGACCGACCAAGTGAGGCCCACTCTTGATTCACCGCTGCGGATAGTGGAACCAACCTTAACTGTTACTGAAGACACTAACACTGCCACCACTAGACGTCTCTGGGTGGCACATTTCGCTTCGACATGGCTCTTGGGAACACACTGTCATGGCACAGCACACCTTCATTCAGGACTGCCACATACCCAGAGCGCGGGTCATGCACGCCTGACTGACAGCTGTAAGCCGGGGACCGTGGGGGGCTGGTGCGGCGGCGCCTTCTCTCATCCCTCCCCCCTCGGTTACAGCCTCTGCAGAGACACAGACACAAAGCCCACGAGGCTGCTTCCCCCCCAAGCAGCCGATTTTGCTTTGTAAGTGTCATTTACTTGTCGCTTCCTTTACACATGGCTCCTCTCTGGTCCAAACTGAGTGCAGCCAGGACCCTGGGTCCATGCAGTGGCCGCTGACCCGGCACATGCTGTGACATGGCCATGCTATTTCTGGGATTTGGGTTTAGGGATAGACCAGTGCTCAGAGATCACTCCTGGCTCTGTGCTTGGGATCACTCCACATGGGGCCCAGGGACCCTCTGCGGTGCCAGGGGTGATGTAAGCCCACCTCTTCAGTTCCTCCCTCCTCTGCCAGGCCTGTGTGCATTCTTGGGACTCCAAGCAGAGCTGCATCCTGAGGATGGCAGGCCCGGTCTCGGACAGCAGGGGGCACTCTCCCCCACCAACAGCCAAGGGCCTCCCTTACCTCTGCATCCTGCTCAGGGAGCTGGTACTTCCTCTCAAGGCTCCGCAGCGTCCTGTGACTCAGGGTCTTCTGCTCCAAGAGATGTTCCAGAAGCAAGACCAGCTGGTCAGGAAGGAGCTGTGGGCAAAACCAAATGGCCTGTGAAAATGTCAAATTATGAGAAATCAAAGGCAGACTCCTGGGCCATGAAAAGGCACAGGTCACAAAGGCCATTGGGGTCATGGGCAGCGAGGGCAGGGCTCTTCAACCAGCAGAGAAATAAGGACACTTAGTGAACGAACAGTGCTGGGAAGATGCAAGAACTCAAAAGCATCTGCTCCGTTCTCTGTTTTTCCTGGAAGTCCGGGTCACACGCGCTGAGAGCAGCACTGAAATCAGTGACAGACGGAAGAGACACCCAGTAGGACAGAAATTAACTTCTAAAACCAAGGTTTCAAAGTTCTAACTTTTAGTTGTACTTTTCTCCATATTTGGCTTTGCTCCATCCTTCTGTGACCTCAGAGCACTGCTAAGGAGAGCAGGGCATGAAGAACACTCACTAATTCCTCTATTGGGTTCCACACAACCCTATGAGCCCCATCTATAAAAGTGGGCACTCACGGGCTCAGCCCTGGCAACATGTAGGAGGCACAGGGAAGGGAAGGGCAGAGCAGACCAGAAAGAAAAGCACCAGGAACAATGGGGCCTGCTCTCAGGTCAGAGTCTGGAAGTTCATTTACACAAGAGGCCACAAGGCGCATCATCTGAGTAAGAAGACCACTACGCTCTCTTCCTTGTTTTGGCGCCACATCAGGCAGTGCTCTGGACTCACTCCTGGCTCTGTGCTCTGGACTCACTCTTGGCTCTGTGCTCGGGGCTCACTCCTGGCTCTGTGCTCGGGGCTCACTCCTGGCTGTGTGCTCGGGACTCACTCCTGGCTGTGTGCTCAGGGGCTCACTCCTGGCTGTGTGCTCAGGGCTCACTCCTGGCTTGTGTGCTCGGGGCTCACTCCTGGCTGTGTGCTCGGGACTCACTCCTGGCTCTGTGCTCGGGACTCACTCCTGGCTGTGTGCTCAGGGCTCACTCCCGGCTGTGTGCTCGGGGGCTCACTCCTGGCTGTGTGTTTCGGGGCTCACTCCTGGCTCTGCTCAGGGCTGACTCCTGGCTCTGCTCAGGGCTCACTCCTGGCTCTGTGCTCAGAGCTGACTCCTGGCTCTGTGCTCAGGGCTCACTCCCGCTCTGTGCTCAGGGCTCACTCTTGGCTCTGTGCTCAGGCTCACTCCTGGCTCTGTGCTCAGGGTTCACTCTTGGCGGGACTCAGGGATCCATATTGGGTGCCAGGGGAGCAAACCTGGGGCGGCTGTATAAAAGGCAAGTGCCCTTCCCACTGTGCCACTGTGCTGTCTCTCTGGTTGGTCCGCATGGGTTTCTTTTATAACATTTTTTACATTTTGAGTCACACCCAGCAATGCTCGGGGGTTTACTCCTATCTCTGCACTCAGGAATTACTTCTGGGGGTGCTTGGGGATCATACGGGATGCCGGGATCAAACCCAGGCTTTGCCCTACCAGCTGTTATCACTCCAGTCCCTGTTCCTCATCTTATCCCAACTGGTTTTATCAATAACTACGACTCCAGCTCCAAACTTCAGGACTATTAGTATAGACCCCATTAGAATATCTGCATTCACAGTGGCCTGTCTCTTGCCACGCTGTTCCAGCAGAAAGTTCTTGGGCTGGCAAAGAAATAGCCCTCAAAGTTTCTGTCCTCTCCTAATTTCAGTGGTGGCGGCGTGAAGCTGAGGGTGCTGAAACGGCAGGCCTCAGACCAACGGTGTCTGAGAAGTTTAAGGGACTACAGTAGGAGGGGATGAGCGTGCACGCAGAGCCAGCCATGCTGACGCACATGCAGAGGCAAGTGGCCTCTGCCTCGGTAAGCAACTCCTGACCATCTGGCTTTCATATGCAACTCAGAACACTCCTCATTTCCAGACAATGAGAAAAGTAGAGAAAAATCAGTGATCAAATGATATTTTACTACACAGAAAACAAAGTTAATCCATCAGCTTTTTGTCAAGACAAGCAAGTAAACATGCCATAATTTTACATGAGATTATAGACCTTTGAAAAGAAGATATTAAAGCAAAACTGTGGTTAGTAGCTCTGCTTTGTGTGGACCGTCTCTGTACAATAAACATTTACTCCCTATGAAGTCACCCGACAAGGAATGGCAGCACAACGGAATAGCCCGAATGTTGCAGAGCAGCAAAACCCTCCACGAGTGAGTGTGTGCTTGGCCAGCTGTGAGGAAGGGAGCGGGGGGTGGGGGGGCATTCCGCTCCCACCCAAATGGAAACATAAAGGAACTTCTGAGCCAATCACCGTCTTCTGACAGCGGTGCCACAGGAGATACTACAAAGCAATTAAGGAAAAGCAAGATCCCAAGACAGCAGCTCCTGTAGCCGGCCTTTTCCAGATAATCTAATGGTATTCATTCCTACAGTTACCAGCAATAGGGAGAGAAACTTTCAGACTCCCCTCAGACACGGGATTCAGGATGGCCTTATTCTGTTGCCTATATGGAGACTAGTTCAGTACCTTAAAATTGTATCTGCTTCAGAAACCTCGACCAAATATGACCATATGGTGTCAAATCACGTGAGGAGTTAAGACATGAAACCTCAGAGACCTGTGAAACTCCAACATGCAAACCCACAAACGCGTGATGCTGAAGGCCAGCCAGTACAAATAATCCAAATGCATTTGCTAGGCCTCTAAAGTCTGCACTCTCACTCCAAATCGGAGGATTCTACAGCTGCTGATACCGAAACCCTCTGTCAGTTTGAGAGCTGCGGCAGGTGGTATGACGCTGAACTGGTTCTTAAAGACTTTCTCCATAGGCTGTTGGAAAGAAATTGCAAATCCACCCTCTTAGTGTGCAAACAACACAAAGAAAACAAAACTTGGCTTCCAGAAAGGTTTTCCCTCCTGTGCAGGCTGCTCCTGGGGCCACACCACCGCTGCCACTGGCACCGAGGCTCCCACGCCAGGCAAGCTCCGTTCCAGAAAAAAAGTAGTACCCAACACCCTCCAGGAACAGACAGGAAGTGACGCCCCCTTCTGTCGCCCAGGCCAGCCAAAGCCTCCTGCTTCAGCCAATGTCAGGGCTACTGACCTCCTCCGGGCAGGGGCTGGCAGGACATCAGGACAAGCTGACCCCACGCCCTTCCACTTGCAGCCCTGCTCAACCTTCCTCTGAGCACGGGGCCCTCCATGGATGCCCCATGCAGAGGCCCCAGCAAATGACAGGAGAGTGAGTTCTATTATTACCCCATTATCACCCTGGGATCTGGCCTGAAAAATGCAGGCTTCCTCCCTCATGCCATTTCCTTTCCTCCAGGCTGGAGACTAAATGCAATCAATGGCAGCGATGCTATGAGGTCACTCCATTTACAGAAGCAGGCCGTCACCCGCTGCACTTTCCGTCTGCCATGCACACAACCAGCAATTCTTCCCAAAAATGGTTAAAAAATGCTTAGGGAGCATTCTTCGTTGAGGAAAACATTCTCGGCTATATTTGTCTAAGCTGCTACGGCAGGAGCTGTTTACACTGAACAAATAGGGGAGGGAGAAAAATCTTAGATGCCCCTGGATGCCGGAGACTTCTTGGCTGCAACTCAGCAGAAGCAGGACTGGGCAGAAAGCTGAATGGGCCGGCCTCGGAGGGGCTGAGTGACGCCTCCGGTTAGCAGCACAGCCCAAACCACCAGTGCTCTGGTTTCAGAGAGCCTTAAAATATATGAGCTGGATTTATACCCCACAGACAGAAAATGCCTGTGAAAAAAAATACATCAGTGGGCAAAATTCTTCCCAGTTCGCCCAGCCTCCAGTGCTCATCTGCAGTGCTCGGGGTGGGGTGAGGACTCGTCACGGGCCCAACCCGGTCACCTTTCAGACACTACTTGGAACCAAGAAGACACAGGGGGTGAAAGTCTCCACATGATATGAACCACAGAGTAACCTCAAAGCGAACCTGACAACGTCCCTCAAAATGAGGACCCTCTGCCCTGGTGCAGTGGGCTGCCATCCCCACGGGCAGACATGGTCTCCATGGGAAAGGCACAGGGTCTTCTTTTGTCTCTAAGTGAGACTTTATGTGGCAAAAGTGTTGCCTAAGAACATGTGCCCAGGTACTATGTATGACTAAGACAGAGCGAGTTTAGTCTAAAAAGACTAAGTCATGTAAAGGAAGAACACAGCGGATATGGTAGGAATGAATCAAAACCCGACAAAAGCCAAACCACCCATTCTAGCGCCTACACACTGACACACTTCAAATGGCCAAATTTCAAAGCAAACATCTAGATGGCATTTGGTGGGGCAGGACAGAACAGATGCCTACAGTTCACAGTACTGGACAGACACATACTTGATTTGCCAGTAAATGAGAATTACCAAATAAAACAATTAAAAGTGAAAATAATCTTCAAAATAAGCAATTTGAATGCCCAGCACCATCGGTTGTTTCTGGTCATCAAATAAATCTCTTCCGGGAGAATGACTACAGACAGATATTGAACAAAATGCTCACAAAAGCTGTAATTCATTTCACACACAAGAGCACATTCACTGCATTTCTGGCAAACAAATCTAAAAGCTACCGCTGACAAACACTGTTTGTGGCTGGGTCGGCCACAAAAACAGATACAACCATTAGCAAATGATTTCTGCAACAACTAGCATAAAGAATTCTCATGTTCTGCTCTGTAAGGGTCAGATTTCCATGTGCTAACACTGCAGTGACTTTGGTAATTTTAGTCAAATTATATGTAATCCAAAACAAAGTCTATTATGTGAAACTTTAAAAAAAATGTAATCCTCTTGTCCAGTGAATCTCTAACAACACAGTGATGGTTTACATTATTATGCATTTTGGGAATGAACCTCTGAAGACTCAAATTTGAAAATTTAAAGAAAGAAAAATACAAGATGTGCAGTAGCAAACTATTCTTCAAAGAATGGGCAATACTGGGGCAGGAAGAGATGGTTCCCCCCAGAGACTAGATAAGATCTGAGGGATGTGCTACTCCTGCCTCAAATCACTGACATCTCTGCAGCTTCATGCAAGGCAAGCGCCTTAACTTCTGTGAGGTTACTCTGGTCCGGAGGGACGGAGGGACGGAGGGACGGAGGGACGGAGGGACGGAGGGACGGAGGGACGGAGGGACGGAGGGACGGAGGGACGGAGGGACGGAGGGACGGAGGGATAGATAGATAGATAGATAGATAGATAGATAGATAGATAGATAGATAGATAGATAGATAGATAGATAGATAGATAGATAGATAGATAGATAGATAGATAGATAGATAGATAGATAGATAGATAGATAGATAGATAGATAGACAGATAGATCACTATATCACTGTCTTCCCGTTCATCATTGATTTGCTCGAGCGGGCACCAGTAACATCTCCATATGTGTAGATAGATAGATACATAGATAGATAGATAGATAGATAGATAGATAGACAGACAGACAGACAGACAGACAGACAGACAAGACAGACAGACAGACAGACAGATAGATAGATAGATCACTATATCACTGTCTTCCCATTCATCACTGATTTGCTCGAGCGGGCACCAGTAACATCTCCATATGTGTCTCATGCAAGTAGAGTCCAAGGGCACCTGCTTGCTCAAGAACATAATATCTCCGAATATTTTAGTTGTTTAGTTCTGTAGAGTAGGGATGTACTTTAAAAGCTTCTCATAGCACAAAATATGCAAATATAATAATTATAGTTGCTACTGATAGTCTATTACTTATAGTCAACATAATTATGTTGAGTACTGTGCTATATTCTTCAGATATATACTCTAAAAACTCAGTGTGCTGGGCAAGAGAGACAGTAGAAGGACAGGATAACTGCGCGCCTGGTTCATCCCCAGCACCTGATACGGTTTCCTGAGCACACCAGGAGTGACCCCTAAGAACAGTGACAGGAGATTGCCCTGAGCACACCAGGAGTGACCCCTAAGAGCAGAGACAGGAGAATGCCCTGAGCACACCAGGAGTGACTCCTAAGAGCAGAGACAGGGGAATGCCCTGAGCACACCAGGAGTGAGCCCTAAGAGCAGAGACAGGAGAATGCCCTGAGCACACCAGGACTGACCCCTAAGAACAGTGACAGGAGATTGCCCTGAGCACACCAGGAGTGACCCCTAAGAGCAGAGACAGGAGAATGCCCTGAGCACACCAGGAGTGACCCCTAAGAACAGTGACAGGAGATTGCCCTGAGCACACCAGGAGTGACTCCTAAGAGCAAAGACAGGAGAATGTCCTGAGCACACCAGGAGTGACCCCTAAGAGCAGAGACAGGAGAATGCCCTGAGCACACCAGGAGTGACTCTTAAGAGCAGAGACAGGAGAATGCCCTGAGCACACCAGGAGTGACCCCTAAGAGCAGAGACAGGGGAATGCCCTGAGCACACCAGGAGTGACCCCTAAGAGCAGAGACAGGAGAATGCCCCGAGCACACCAGGACTGACCCCTAAGAACAGTGACAGGAGATTGCCCTGAGCACACCAGGAGTGACCCCTAAGAGCAGAGACAGGAGAATGCCCTGAGCACACCAGGAGTGACCCCTAAGAACAGTGACAGGAGATTGCCCTGAGCACACCAGGAGTGACTCCTAAGAGCAAAGACAGGAGAATGTCCTGAGCACACCAGGAGTGACCCCTAAGAGCAGAGACAGGAGAATGCCCTGAGCACACCAGGAGTGACTCTTAAGAGCAGAGACAGGAGAATGCCCTGAGCACACCAGGAGTGACTCCTAAGAACAGTGACAGGAGAATGCCCTGAGCACACCAGGAGTGACCCCTAAGAGTAGAGACAGGGGAATGCCCTGAGCACACCAGGAGTGACCCCTAAGAGCAGAGACAGGAGAATGCCCTGAGCACACCAGGAGTGACCCTAAGAGCAGAGACAGGAGAATGCCCTGAGCATACCAGGATTGACCCCTAAGGGCAGAGACAGGAGAATGCCCTGAGCACACCAGGAGTGACCCCTAAGAGCAGAGACAGGAGAATGCCCTGAGCACTGACAGGAGTAGTATCTGCCCTCTCCAACCCCCAAAACTCAGAGTATAAGTCCTTATACAAAGTATTCTGGTTTATGCAATTTAAATTATAGTTTATTATAACAAGTTTAACCATGGGGTCACGTATTATATATCAAGTCATATGTTTGTTCTTAATTTTTTATTCTTCTTTTAATAACTCCTAATTTACCATACTTAGCGAGAGCACGTTACTATCTTAATGTAGTAATATATATGTAGTATACTTAACTTTAAACGTTTAGTTTTCATATTACAAAATAACTTAAATTTCTAAAAAGAATTATTTTTAAAAACTTTATGAAATGATACTAAAAACAAACAACACAAGTTGCTTGGGATCTCCATGTCTGTCTCCCCAACCTGGGAATCTGCCAGGCCAGTAACCACAAGGGCCTTCCCAAATATGAACCAGATGCTCTTCCAGAAAGCTATCACTCATGACAGAAAAAGAGAGCAGACGTAGCAGTCCGTTCACTACACAGGACCAACAACGCATGCTCCACAGAGCTTGCCGAAGCCCCTGCGAACAAGTAAAAACAACTGCAATATCAGAAAACAATAATTCTTGAATTTATAGTTTTTCTAAAAATAGAAATTACCTTTTCATTGTCTTAGATTTAAGAACACTGGTTGATACCAGATTTAATAAGTGTTATATTTATCTGAAACACAAGATCTTATTTTAACTATAAATTCTAGTCATATACTAATGACTTTATATAGTCACATAAAAGTTTGATTAGAGCCCAGCATATGAGTATACTTAGTGAAATCTGCCGGTCAGTTCTCAGTCAAAATCATAGCTATGGAGTGTAATCATGCAATGTTGAAAAGAGGATTTGCCTCTGTAATCTGGTAACAAAGTGCTATGGAATGATGGAAAGGTAAGAGAACAGAAGGTAGAATGCAGCTGAATTTGTGTAGCAAACTTTCTAAAAATACATGAAAAGATTTAATAATTCCTGAGTACATTTTTTCCAAAGTTCATGAGTTTTTTCCTTTTTCTCCGAGTTCAAGCATTCTGAAAGCATGGTTATTCCCCAATAATTTATTAACTAGAGAGCTCTCTTCTAGGTAGAACATCGACAGCAACTAAATCTAAAAGCACTGACTCGCTTAAATGACTCCAACCCACACTGAAGGAAGAGCTGAGCTGAGTCTGACAGAGCAGTGACAAAGGCGGTCACTGAGCACCTGGACAGCCAGCATAGCCTGCCCAGCCTTTGTTCTAACAGCGCCTGATAACGAGCACACACCGATCGGTGCCTTCTGACTGCCACAGCTCTGCCTGAGGATGACAGGTATTATCATAAACCAGAAGACCTGAATTCTGTGTGAGCACCTTTATGATGCTCCAGCTTCCAACGGCTTTCAAATATGTAGGAAAAAAAGCATCAGTCACAAACTCTGGCTGTTACTGCCATTTACAAGACATGAGTTATTTTTAGAGTAAACGTACCAAGAGAAGTATCATTATCTGTAATTTCATTCAAATCCAAAGTGTCTTCTATCTCTAACTTCCTGTGGTACCCCAAAAGGTAAAATTCAATTATGTAGGATTTATTACACATTTAATACTTTCAGTAACTAAAACACTTCCATACACTTGTACATATTTCATGCAGTCCTAAATGTCTGATGAAAAGTGACCTGTAATATGCATAAAATTAAGATACTCATACGCACAACAATGAGCCTTTACAAATAGCGAATCTTAAGCATAGTTTCCCCTCTAAGCTGTAAGTGATTAGCATGTGGGGGACAGAACTCTTACTGAGAATACACTCTTCACAATCTTATGAATAAAATATAGGACCCTCTGAACTCGAACTGTGTCCAGAGACTGTACTTTCTTTCTTTTTTTTTTGAGACTGTACTTTGTTTTTGGGTTTCTGGATCACAACCGGTAGAGGCTGGCAGTGCCTCTCAGCCTGGTGCCTGGGACAACTGGGATCAAGCTCCGGGTTCCCACAGGCAAAGCACGTGATCTGGTCCTCTGGCTTCTCTCCCTGGCCCAGAAACGTGCTTCCTTCTATTTCAGCGGTGGTGGTACTGGCTGGAACCCTGGTTTATGCACGTAACACACAATCTACTGAGCCACGGCCTGATGTAAAGCTACATGTTTAAGGGGACTTCTTCAGACCAGAACCTAACCCTAGCCACTTCCTGTGCCACCATGCCCAACACCCAAATGCTTATCAAATATAAACAGAGATCTTAATGTCTAACATATTAAGATAAAGTAATGCAATAAAAATGGCAGAGACAACAGCTGTCACTCAACAGCGGCCTAAGTAAATCCACTGGGAGTAAGTTTTCATAGCTACAAGAAATAAGACTAGAGAAAGGTCTTATTCCTAAACCACGACAAATCAAAACCGCACATTTGGGGTGCCTGCAAAGAATTCTCTGTAACTTCTACTTGCTCAGGAGTCATTCCCAGCACCAAGCTTGGGTATCAGTCCTGGTGCATATGGGCAGTCCCAGGCCTCCCATGGCAAGGCACACACGTGCTGTGAGCTACCCCTGGCCAAAACGCTTTTCTGAAAGTTAAGAGAGTAGGGTTGCACTAGACATTACGTGAACCCAGATTGCCGAATGAAAAAGCTCCTCATACTGGGGCTCCTGCTAGCCTTCCAGGTTCCTTGTTGAAACTTTTTTCTAGAGAATGCTTCTTCCCCTAATTATAAAATTAACTTAAAAGAAAAGTAAGTTACAAAAACACTGCAAAGGTGCTGATACACTAAAATGATCTGGAAGGTGAGAAATTAAAATGGGAGAGAAACACAGCTGGCCACACTGGCCGGGCAGGCACAGACACGCAACACAGGCCTTGGAGTGGAAGGTTCAGACACAGTTTCATCCGTTTCTGCTCTGACACACTGAGGTTCCACTACTCCAAGCTCCGTCCTCTCCTCTTAAGCATAGATTTCTGGCGTTTTATTATTTTTATTATATTATTTATTATGGTATTTGGCATATCAAATACGACATGGGTAGCTTGCCAGGCTCTGCCGTGTGGGTAGTATACTCTTGTAGTCATCTCTAAATCCAGCATTTATTGATGAACCGTGCCGCCAAGTGGCTGCACAAGCCAGGCTGTGATAGGCTGGTCTGCTGGGTGGAGTTCTGATGAGGGGGAAGTCCGGATGTGGAAAATGGTGGCCCTCATGGAGTGGGGGGTCATCTGGCTTGTTGCAAGGCTCTGCTGGGGTGGTGGGCCAGGGCTAGAACCCACCATCCCTCCTGGGAGTCTCATGAGTGGCTGGGCACAGGGAGAGCCAGTAGCAGCTCTGCCCCATATCTGTGAGTCTCTGGATCAGCATACTGCAATCTCTCTACAGGCCGACATGGATATCCCTGTCCCCTCAATTTGCTTCAATGCATACTCCTTTTCATCTTTTCTTCTGCTGAAAAGTCTGCTACCTCCAACGCTTGCCATCCATTCACGAAGTCCTCCTGGAATCACATTTTCCAGTTATTTCACTTGTAGGTGTACAGCCAGAGTTGAAAGCAGTGATTCTCGTTCTTGTTTAGTTTGGTCTTATTCTGAGGTCACACTCTGTGGTGCTCGGGGTTACTCCTGGCTCAGCACTCAGGGAAGAACTCCTAGTAGTGCTCAGGGAATCATATGAGATGCCAGGGATGGAAGCCAGGTCAGTCACAGGCAAGACAAGCGCCTGACCCACTTGAGGCTCTTTATGCTCCTGGAGCAAGCAGGTGCCCTTGGGCTCTACTAGCATGATACAGGACATATGGAGATGTTACTGGTGCCCACTGGAGCCAATCGTTGATGACGGGAAGACAGTGATACAGAGAGTGATTATTTATTATATAAATATTATCTATGATTTATTTCTACTTCCTTCACTTTCTCTTAAATTCAAACTAAGCCTAAGGTTTAACCAGACATCTAAACTTTATTCCGGACTCTGTCATCATGTCCACAAAGAAACATACCCTTACATGTAGAGCCTGTAGCCCAGGCTGGTGAGGAGCTGTGAGCGGGTGTGAGATGAAAGAGCGGGTGCATAATTAAACAACATGAATGACTCCTTATAAAAACATATCTAGAGTCTTGTACAATTTACTATCCAATATCTTTTTTCTTCCACGGATTGATTTCATATGTTTAAAGCAGAAGATTTCACTACAGTTCTGTCCACTTCTGGGTTCAAATGGGACGGGAGCAACAGCACAGCGGGAGGGCGTTTGCCTTCCATGTGGCCAACTTGAGTTCGATCCTCAACATCCAATGTGGTCCCTGGAGCACTGAGAGGAATAGTTACTGAGTGCAGAACCAGGAGGAACCCCTGAGTATATTGCTGAGGGACCCTAAAAGTTAAAATTAATAAAGATAAATAATAAGTTAAGGAAAGTTTTATCTCACCATTGAATACACATAAAGAGACTTAAGTGATAAACTCTAAATATCTGCAGGGCTAGCCACGATGTGTAAAAGAAGAGGGAGAGAGATGCAGACAGAGAGAGAAATAGAGGAAACTGGGGTACCTGCTATTGAGGCAGCCTGGGGGTGGGCGGGAGGGTGGGGTACATTGGTGGTGGAAATGGGGCACTGGTGGAGGGATGGGTGGCGTGAATACTGTATTACAATTATGAACACCTTTGTAATTGTATGTCTCACAGTGGTATAATAAAAAATTAAAAAATAAATAAAACAACAAAAAAAAAGTTTTATGATGGCTGAAGGACAAACTTAAGGATGATCCTGATGCAAACATTAGTTAGAAAAAAAGTACAGACAAAACCTCTATGAAAAGGGCAGAGAACATGTTTCATATACTTTTAAGAAATCTTCCTTTTTTTCAGTATCTTCTCTCCATCCCACTACAACACCCCTGGGAAGGGCAAGCAGCTATCCCTGGACCTGCAGTGAGGGTCAGCCTTCTCGGTGATGGAACAAGGGAGGGGGCAGGCCGACAGGAAACTGAGCCATTAAGCCACATGGACATAAAACGATTTCAGGGTTTTCTACCCCCAAACTTACACGCTCGATCACTCACCAAGGCTATTCTTCCCACTCCGACAGAAACTGCTTCAAAAGCAACAATTATGACCAAGTTATGACAATGTTCTTTTAGGGCAGGCAGGGCACCAGCCTTACCAGGCAGATACCACTGTCCAATCTCAGCTGCGGTCTGCACTCCACGGGACCTGCGCAGCTGACAGTGGAGGAGAAAATCTATATAGTTCCACAGAAATATTTTTTAATGTGACTTCAAGCACTTGAAGGCAATCCATAAAATAAGTTTACAGAGCTGTAAACCTATTAACCAGAGATCTAGAATCTCTTCATCTAATATCCTAAGGTTGCTCAGCAGGGCCTGAGGTCCCAACAGAGCTGGGGCCTACCAACAACTTCTTATACGGTCAGCATCAGTTAAAGTAAACCAAATATGTATTTTTCAGCAGCGGTCTAAGATTGCAAACAGGCACAAAATTGCTAAAGAAATTCCTTCTAATACTTAATAGCTGTTCTAGCTGTATGCTTCCTGTCATGTATCCATGAAAAATTAAGTATTTTACTGGAATGATAAATTTTTAACATATAATGTTGACATTTCTAAGTTTTCTCACTTATTCAACTTTAATGGAACATTAACACCCCAGGGAAAACCAAAATTACCCTCTAGCTTATCTGTATAAAATTAACTTAGCATCAACATTATTTGTAGAAGATAGAGCGATTTTTTTTCGCTTTTTTTTTTTTTTTGCTAAAAGTGTAAATAAACAGATAAAATTTTAAAATGGTCACTACACATTTCTACAAGTTGTTAGCTGGCTTGTAACACAGAGTCACAACATACTGAATGTAAATTTGTTACAATAAGCAACAAAGAAAACAACATATTTCAATCCAAAGCGACGCCTAATTTATTTTTAGAAAATGTACTAGAAAAATCGGTGATACAGCTCGCCCTCACCATCCAATTACCAGCACTGGCTGAAGTTATGAACTGCGACCCCCACCGGTGACCACTCTCCACGGGTGACCGCGCGGGCCTTACCTCGCAGACAAGGAGTAATCGCTGCCCCTGAGCGCAGGGAGCCTCCTCCAGGGCCGCGGCTCCTCGTACTGCCCGCCCTGCTTCGCTCCTCCAGCCCTGTCTGTGCAGCCCACACAGCCAGACTTCCCCAAAGGCAAGGGTGGGCGGTGGGCACAGGGTCCCAGTGCTCAGCCTGTGGGGTTGGCAGCGAAAGGAGCTTTTCTCGGTGCACGGAACCTGGCCACTGCGCCTCCTCCTCGGCGGGCCGCTCTCGCGGGCACCGCAAATCTGTGTGTGCGAGCATGTGAAAGGAGCACCGCTGGACTACCAGAGCAAGACGGTCTTGCACCGGACATGGGCGCCTCAGGGTGGCTGTGGCGAGTGCGGTCCGGTCATGCAGCAAGCAGCACAGGGGCAGCAAACCTGACCACTTTGGGGAATGGGCCGGGTTCTTCCTGCGCCATCCTGGGATGAGCGAGGTCCAGGGGGCAGAAGGAAAGGGCTGGGCCGTGGAGAAGCGCGCCCATACTCCCAAGGAGCAACGGGTGACCAGCTCCGCTTCCTGCCGTCCTGCCCGGTTGCAGCGGCTCCACCGGCTCCTCCCCTGCGTCCCCACAGACCGGTTCCAGGCAGTACACTGGCCCAGACAAGCGGGCAGCTCCCCACAGGCGGCCCAGCCGTGTCGGGCCCCGCCCCTCCCGCAGGACAGCCAATCCCGGAGGCTCGGCCGCCCACCCCGCCCCAGCTCCAGCCCCGCCTCAGCCCCGCCCCTCGGGCTCCGCCCACCCAGCTCTAGACCCGCCGGGACCCTATCCGTTCCCAGTCAGGGCCAGCAGGGCTCCCCGGGGCAGAGCAGGGGCTCCCAGAAGAAAGACCCCGCCCCCCCCGCTCAGGCCACGGGCGCCCCTTCCAGGCCGCACCCGCCCTTCGCGCCAGCGCTCCGGCTCCCAGGCAGTAATTGCTCTAATTACAAGTGTAGGCCTCCCCTGTGCACTGGGTGGGAGCTGGGCCCATAGAGCCCCAAGGGCTGGGCCTCCGGAACAAAGGCAGTCAGCGCAGCTGCGACCCCTGGTTCCTCACAGGCCTGGGGCATCCATGTCTCTGGGCGGCAGCACACCCCGCCATTCCCCACAGGACTGGGGGGCTTCCCTGTCTGAGAGGCAGCAGACCTCCCCATTCCTCACAGGCCTGGGGGGCTTCCCTGTCTCTGAGAGGCAGTAGACCTCCCCCATTCACCACAGGACTGGGGGGCCTCCCTGTCTCTGAGAGGCAGCAGACCTCCCCATTCCCCACAGGCCTGGGGGCTTCCCTGTCTCTGAGAGGCAGTAGACCTCCCCATTCACCACAGGACTGGGGGCCTCCCTGTCTCTGAGAGGCAGCAGACCTCCCCATTCCCCACAGGCCTGGGGGCTTCCCTGTCTCTGAGAGGCAGTAGACCTCCCCATTCACCACAGGACTGGGGGGGCCTCCCTGTCTCTGAGAGGCAGCAGACCTCCCCATTCCCCACAGGCCTGGGGGGCTTCCCTGTCTCTGAGAGGCAGTAGACCTCCCCATTCACCACAGGACTGGGGGGGCCTCCCTGTCTCTGAGAGGCAGTAGACCTCCCCATTCCCCACAGGACTGGGGGCTTCCCTGTCTCTGAGAGGCAGCAGACCCCCCCCATTCATCACAGGACTGGGGGGCTTCTGTCTTTGAGAGGCAGCGGACACCCCCTATTCCTCACAGGCCTGGGGGCTTCGCTGTCTCTGGGCGGCGGGACCCCCCACTCTCCTCACAGGTCTGGGGGCTTCGCTGTCTCTGGGCGGCGGGACCCCCCACCTCGTTCCTCACAGGACTGGGGGCTTCCCTGTCTCTGGGCGGCAGCAGACCCCCCCATTCCTCACAGGACTGGGGGCTTCTGTCTTTGAGAGGCAGCGGACACCCCTATTCCTCACAGGTCTGGGGGCTTCGCTGTCTCTGGGCGGCGGGACCCCCCTCTCCTCACAGGTCTGGGGGCTTCGCTGTCTCTGAGAGGCAGCAGACCCCCCGCCTCTCTCCTCACAGGCCTGGGGGCTTCGCTGTCTCTGGGCGGCGGGGACCCCCCCTCTCCTCACAGGTCTGGGGGGTTTCCCTGGACACTGGGCAGCAGACCCCCCCCCGCCTCTCTCCTCACAGGCCTGGGGGCTTCACTGTCTCTGGGCGGCGGGACCCCCTCTCCTCACAGGCCTGGGGGGCTTCGCTGTCTCTGGGCGGCGGGACCCCCCCACCTCGTTCCTCACAGGCCAGGGGTCTTCGCTGTCTCTGGGCGGCGGGACCCCCGCCATCTCTCTCCTCACAGGTCTGGGGGTTCCCTGGACACTGGGCAGCAGAGCTCCTCCGCTGGTTCCTCAGAGGACGGGCTTCCCCGGACGCTGCTCTGAGAGACAGCCAGTCACCACCCCGCCTGACACTGTTTCACAAGGGCTCGACTCCCACACAGGGGCCGGAGCGACAGCACAACGGGGAGGGCGTCTGCCTTGCGCGCAGCCAACCAGGATTCCATCCTCAGCATCCCATATGGTCCCCGAGCACCACCAGGAATAATTCCTGAGCATCGCTGGGTGTGACCCAAAAAAAGCAAAACAAACAAACAAAACACACACACACGAAAAAGGGTGAAAGGTGGCTTTTCAGAGAACGCATGCCGGCCCGACTAGGCTCGCTGGTACGCAGGATCCTGCCGCGGGCAGTGTCCTCCTAGTGCGCTCACCTACACTTGGTCACTGGACAAGCAGCCGTCCGGGATTCTAGGGAAAACTCCCAGTATCAGATTCCGAGTTCTTGGGGCTGCGGCGGCTGAGAATACCTGGTCACTGCGCCTGCACTGGGGAGGCCCAGAACATTCCGCCCGCACACAAGAACGCAAGAAGCCCGGGTCCCACAAAGACCAGGAGACAGCACTAGGGATGACAGCTTCAGGGACCCAGCGCCGCCCAGAGCTGCACTTCTGGGCGGCGCATTTCACTAATGGTCCCAAAGCGGAGGCCCGGGAAAAGGCTGAAAAGGCAAATTCCCAGGGGAAAAGTCACAGCCCATTCACAAGCTCTAGTGCCGGGAAGACTCCAGGAGTAAATGTGTAACTGTAAAACCGTGCTTAGAAAATAAAACACCAAGAACAAAGCCTGTCCATCATTTCCAGCACTGGTTTTGATCATAAAGCAAACGACATCCATAAAAATGTACCGAGTAATCTTTAAAACTTATCTGAAAAAAAGGACAACCAAGCAATCCTTGAGAGAAAAAAATACAAAAAAAGGCAACACTTAACTAATTGTGGCTACCATTTAAAGACACACACAATCATGTTGCACCTCTTAAAATGTCATTTATATCTTTAAAAAACTCACAAAATAGAATATATGAAGTCTTCCACTTGTATCTTTGCTTCAATAACAATTTTTTTTCAAAATTTCAGCTAAGTATAATTTTGGTTCAATTTTACTTATCTATAAAAATATACCCTGCAATTTCTCTATTCTAAAAGAAAAGTTTTAACTGTTCACACTACAGAAAACTAATTTAATATTCAATTTTGTTACAAAATAAATGTTGTTTAGCTCATCTCCCTAAATATCAATATGACATTTGACCCAGCTTCAGGCTGGGTCCCTGAAGCTGTCATCCCTGGTGCTGTCTCCTGGTTTTTGTGGGACCACGGGCTTCTTGGCGTGCTTGTGTGCGGGCGGAATGTTCTGGGCCTCCCCAGTGCAGACGCAATGACCAGGTATTCTAAGCGCCGCAGCCCCAGGAACTCGGAATCTGATACTGGGAGTTTTCCTAGAAAACTCAATATCTGAATACAATTTAGTTTCATTATAGCAAACACTTTAAAGATACCCTTTAGACAAGAAAATAAATCAGTTTCAAGTTAAAAACGATCTGAAGAAACAATCAGAAACAAATGGGGTGAGGCATTTGCCTTGCACCCAGCTAATCCTGGTTGGATTCCTGGCACCGCATATGGTCCTTCCAAGCATCACCAAGAGTAATTCCTGAGTGCAGAGCCAGTAGCAACCCTTGAGCATCATCAGGTGTGACCCAAAAAGAAAGAAAAGAAACAAATGCAGAAGAGCCTCACAAGCAGCTGGGGAAGCTGGAACTTCGGCTTGCCCTGGGCCCAGCTGACCATGGGGCCCCTGGGAGGACAGATGGGTTGTGGGAGGGGCCCATCACCTCTGGAGGGTCCTGGAAGCAGCCGGATGAGACTCGCCCACCACACTAGCCACCACCTTTGCTGTCCGGACGCTGGGATACTACCTCACAACCAGATTAACAGAGCAAATCAAACTAGTGGAAACAGTTATGTCCTTTAATGCATTGCATTCCACGATGTGCAGGAAAGTTTGGCAGGAGGGAGAGATAGAGAGGAGAGAAATGACATACAGAACCCGCCAAGTAGTTGAGGTGTGAGGGGGGGAAGGAGGTGGGGACACTGGTGATGGGAGATGGGTTTGGGTGGAGGGATGGGTGTTGGAACACTGTAGAACCAAAACTCTACATGAGCATCTTGCAATTGTATGTCTAAAATAGTGTAATAAAATTTGAGGAAAAAAAATTTTAAAAAAAGAAACAAATGCAGACCCACCAGAAGGCTCGCAACCTGGACTCATAGCTGTGACCCCCAAACCAAAACTAGCAAGCGAAGAACAAGAAACAAATACAAGTGCAAGTGCTCTCAAAAGATAAATTTACCTCTGTTAAAATTATAATCAAAGAGGCCACAGAGACAGACAGATGGCAGGTGCTGGTCTTGCTTGCAGATGACCTGGGTCAGAAGTGATCCCTGAACACAGAGCCTGGAGTAAGCCCTGAGCACCTACCTCTAAGGCTGGCCCCAAACCACCTGAGGAGCCAAAATAAGTATAATAGTCTAATAATAGGGGCTGGAGCGCCCACAGCAGTAGGGCGTTTATCTTGCATGCAGCTGACCTGGGTTTGATCCCCAGCATCCTATATTGTCCCCTGAGCACCCCCAGGAGTAATTCCTGAGCACCGCCAGGGGTGACCCAAAAAAGTCAAAAAAAAAAAAAAAGTCTAAAAATAAGATAACATTTTAAGATGCTTAAACTGAAAAAAAATGTGCTTGAGGAATAAAGATGAAAAAAAACCCAAATGCTTGCTCAGTAAGGGTAATAAATATAGCAACTAAAATCAAGACAGAAAGCTCCTGCAAGAAAAATATATTTCCCCAAAATGTATCATTCCACTTTTGCAAGAACATTTTCAAAAATTTGGTAAAACTTCTTTATTCTTGTTTTCTAAGTCTTCCTGTTTTCCTACCCAAGTCTTCATATGACTTTAAAGTCTTTTTTGGAGAGAGAGAGAGAGAGAGAGAGAGAGAGAAATTGCCTGCTATAGAGGCAGGCTAGAGGAGGGGAGGGAACCTTGGGGATATTGGTGGTGGGAATGGGGCTGGTGGAGGTATGGGTGCTGGAGAGATGTATGACTGAAACCCAACCATGAACATCTTTTAATTGTACATTGCACGGTGATATAATAAAAAAATAAGATAAAATGAAATTTAAAAAATAAAGTCTTTTTGGTTAAAAATATAATTGTTCTTCAATGAGAAACAAGAATAAAGAAGTTTTACCAAATTTTTGAAAATGTTCTTGCAAAAGTGACCCTTTAATAGTCAAGCAAGCACCCACTCTACTATGTTAGCCTCACTGCTAATATAAACTTATTCTAGCATGACTTTGACAGACCAAAGGCCATAAAATGTAAATATGGGTTACAAGTGAACATTTCTTTTTTTTTCTTTTTTTTTTGCTTTTTTGGGTCACATCCGGCAATGCTCAGGGGCTACTCCTGGCTCTGCACTCAGGAATCACTCCTGGCAATGCTCGGGGGACCATATGGGATGCCGGGGAATCGAACCCGGGCCGGCAAGAGCCGGCCGCGTGCAAGGCAACGCCCTACCCACTGGGCTATCGCTCCGGCCCCACAAGTGAACTTTTCTGATCTCACATACAATCCAGTCCTTGAGGTGAGCCTACAGACTGCTCTGAGTTTCTACAGTGCTCTCAGTACCAAATTTCTCAGTCTCCAACTCCAGCTGCTCACGCTGCTCTTAAAACCACCATCTCCCTTCAGTGTCCACTCAGCAGGGGGCGCTCCTCAGACAGCTGGGGGGTGGGCAGGACAGAAAGTGAATCTTGGAAGCACTGCCCCACCCTTCCATCTTCTCTGCAAACAAATGCCCAAAACAGAATTACAAAGACTTATAAGGGGAAAGATTCCGCACTCTTAGGGGAGCAACTCTGAGCCCTAAAACCCTGGGTGAACATGTGGCCCCAGGGCACGCCAGACCTGGGGCACGGGCGCACCTGGGTCTTCCTATGCTGGGCACCAAAGTCAGAGAACAGGACTTAGACAAAGGCTGGTACCCTGCAGGTCCCTGCCTCCCTGGGACCCTCATCAGAGCCAGTATCCATGGCTCTAAAGGTGTCAAGGAGCAGCACAGTCAACTTCCCAGTTGGAGCTTACTGGCAGCTCTCCAGCTCCCTCTCCCCTGGAGACCAATCATAGAAAGTGGCTGTAAAGCCAACTGACCCCTGGCCATTGAGCATGCAGACATCTAAAAACATGACCACACCCCCACGCCCCCTGCAGGACAGGAGAGTGTAGCTCAAGAACAGCTCTGATCCCAGCACCCCCCAAGCAGGCCTCAGATGTGCACATCCCTGTTCCAACCCTTCTCTGAAGCACTCAGCAAATGTCACGACCTGTAGTCAAACAGAAATTGCTAATACCTATCTGTCTGGAAAGCCTTCTCCCTTCCTCCTTCTCTCAGTCACTTTCCAAGAGTCCTCCCAACACTATTTCGCTGAGTTTTGTTCTCTCATTCACTTCGTGGATTTTACTCTAAAATAGCCTAAGTCCAGAGCACAGCTTGCATACATATGCATGAGCTCGGATGTCTGAGGTCCTGGCTGACTCTGCCTTCTGTCTCCCCACCCTGGGGACCCAGTGCCACAGCATCTGATTTAAAGTAATCTGTTTCATGGCACGATCAAATTGTATCTATTAGCTGATTTTTAGCAACTAGGTGAGAAAAAGTTGTTAAAATAGAATCGACTTTCAAAATGGAAATTCAGAAATAATACTTTTTAAAAAATTCCTTAATTTCACAGGCAAAGAAAACCACTGCAGGTAAATGTCTCATCTAGTTCAGGATAAGGCAGCGTCTTATAGGACGCTGTAGCCAGCTCAACCACTATAGCTGTGTTCTGTGCAAATGCAGACGATGTCAGAGAACTCAGGCTTCTCAGTGGGCTGCCACATCTATGCAGGACATATGTGACTCATCCAGGAACAGTGACACAGAAAAGTCAAGTTACCAATACACAGAACATAGACCGAAACAGGTAAGATCACGGAAGAAAGCTATGAGCTCCATGAAGAACACGCATGGTATCAGAGAAGAGACTCTCCGGGGCTGCTGGGAAGCAGGCACATACACCAAGATTCGCTTTTGCATTTGTGTAAGACTTCCAGCTCTGTGCTAGGGGACTGAACTCGGTCCTCCAGCAGGCAAAAAAACACATTCCAGCCTAGTGGGCTATCTTCTTGGCCCGAGAATCAGTGTTACCAGAAAATTTTCTAAGAATTTTCTATGAAGTTAAATGCCAAAGCAAATTAAGTCTTAAAATTTTTTCTTCATGTTCAGTAGTTCATATTAGCTATCACAATAAAGTAGAAGCCCCTAAGGATTTTCACTATTCAACTCAATACACAGGCGTGTGTATGTGCACATATATGTGTAATATCCCTGAGGTTACTGAGAAGCTAATTAAAACCCCACATGAGTAATACATGCTGTGTTTATCTACACACCCCGTTGTTGCTAGTACAGTAGCCACATTTTCTGGGATACTAAGCAGCACAGTACCAAGCTTGACCTTTGGAACCTGTGACAGTGTTCAGCAGCTGAACCTGAGGCAGGAAGTTGGAACATAACCTGGGGCAGACATGGAGGGGTTCCATCACCCATGTGGGCACACAGTGCCATCTAGGGGGCTTGGAGCACAAACTATGGGTCAGCTCAGGAAGGCTGGCTCTGAGCAGAGAGGATGAGGCCACCAGCCAAGAAATGCAGGGGCTCTGAATGTTGGAAAAGAAACAAGTCCCCATGGAAGAGAACAAAGACCCACTAACACCAGAACTGATCCCAGCTAGGCTGATTCTGGATATCTGACCTTCTAACACTGTGGGACTAACTCAGTTGTGGGGTTTGTAGGGTGTATTATAGTCGTAAGAGGAAAACACACACATCTGGCTTCAGGTTCTTATCGCAGCTGGTGCTGCGTTTCAAAAGGTTCAGCAGTGAGGGAACCGCCAACACCCCTGAGCAGCGCTCACTTCTACCTGGACTCTGACGATGCCTGTAGAGCACCATTACCCCCCTGGCGTCCTCCCCCCTGCAAGCTCTCGGTTTTAAGGCGGGCCGCAGAGGGATTCTGCACCGAGGATGGAGAGGGGCCCTCACGGCTCTTTTGGGTCTGGTTCCTAATGTTCTGCTTCTTTCAGAGTACACAGAGGCGAGGGCACTACATCAACGAAACAAAGGACACACATGAAATACAGTGCCATGGGCAACCAGATCCTGATCAAATCGGGCAATTCAAGTTAATAAGTAACATAACCTACCACCTTTTTCATGGCTTTAATTATTACAGTCAGTAAAAAAAAATTCAGGCCATCCCTGTTTGGTGATGTTTTATTTAGCCCTAAAGGCTCAAGTCTTCATTAAATGCAGAAGAGTTATGGTCAATTCAACACATATGGTAAGATCACAGTCCTGTTTATTGTAGTATTTAAGTGTCGCTCTCCTCCCTGCGAACACATGGACTCTGGGTACACAGCACAGCACAATTACAATCTGGCCGCTTCAGATTTCACATTACTGCATAGCTGATTTAAAACACAATCTTGTTTCTGCAGCACTTCCCGTAGTTTCTATTTTTTTTTCCTACCATGAACTACTCCTTATAAGGCGGTTTCCTACACAGATCAAAGTGGGAGTTACTGGTGCCAACAGGGTCTTCCCTTTGCCCCCAAATGTTTCAACTCCCGTCCAACCAAAGCTTCCCTATGCCTCGGAGCACCATAAACAGAGAAGCTCAACCAAACTGGCGGGTGGAAGCAGTGGGGCAAGAGGCCGCACGGCCACACGCAGAGACAGGGGCACCAGCGTGGTCTCCTGTTCCCCAGAAGCTCTAAGGGTTCCCCACAGTTCAAAGACAAGCAGCCATTTCCACCCTGAGGCAGGAACCAAGTACAATTCCTTACTGCACTTCAAGTCCGACATGCCATTTCTTCTAAAGCCACTCTGCAGACCGTAGTTTTAAGTATCTGTCTCATTGGGCAGAGGGGCTAAAGTAGCAAGCGGAAGAGGTGGAGGGAGCAACGTGGGTGGGGGGGGGCACCCCCTAACCCACACCTGCAGGCAGGTCCCAGGAAGAACCTGACACTGGGGCCTTGGGCGAGACCAGGTGGTAGGGTGCGGGATGAATGTTATCAAGCCTGAGGCTCTGGCTTGGCCTCTTGAAAAATAGATGTTTATGGAGCAGCTTGACAAAGGCCAAGGGCTGGGCTCCCCCCCTGGCAGTAAGTGCGACCATTCTGACAGCAGAACTGTCTTCCCTCACCTCTGGTTCTTGGAAACCCCTGCCCCATAGCAGGGCAGTGCTGACACTGGCGAGAGAACTTCGGGTGACAAGGTGGGCTTCCCACTTCAGCTGGGCCGAGGGTAGCTGACCGCCTCAGGAGCACTGTCATGCTCTTAATGTGGGAGGAGCGCTCAGCAGGTCAGCAGTGCTCGAGGGTCTGTCCCCCAGGGCTGCCCCATGTCCTCAGGAACTGAGTAGCAGCCACTGGGCGCCTTTGGCTACCCCTATGAGCATCGCGGCTAACGCGGCTTATGTTTTCCTTCAGTCCCTTCTCCAGGCCCTTCATGCTATTTATTCTTATTTTTCCAGAATCAAATTAAAAAGAAAATAGCATCTCTAATGCGCTTTTGTTTCTGTGAGCAAATGAAATCTATCAACCATGCAATAACTAAAAACTGAACATCCTGAAAACTCTTGCAAGTTCAGAAGAATACAAAGAAGTTAATTTTATTTACTCTTTATTAAAATTCGTTGTTTTTTGATACTCCACTGGTTATGGATTCATTAAAAATCAGTCATCTGAAGTGAGTAAGAGCTTGAGAGGCAACTTTACAAGAAGAAACAAATTCACTTTTTTTTCTTCCTTGTTCTCATTTTTTGAGTCATGCCTGGTTGTGTTTGAGGAAAACTCCCAGGCAAGTGCTCAGGAACAGGCAGTGCCTGGAACCAAACTCAGGGCCTCACACGTGAACCAAGAGTTACTGATCCACACCCCTGCCAACAAACTCATTTCTTAGAAACTCTTCTTGAAGGCTTTGGTTTTTACTGATATGACATTATTTCTACCTGGGTCTTTCTTAACCATTCCATACTGTTCAGGCGTAGAATACAAAAGCATGTAAAACAGCTTGGCAGAACCCGGCCCACGTGCACACAATCCTGGCCGCTCCGCCTCACTGTATATGGGAAACACAGGCCACCGGCAGTCCTTTTGCTTTTCCATCCAGCCACTTCTCCCCATAGCCCTCTCCCAAGCCCACAGCTGGTCGGTCTCACACCGCCACAGAAAGCCTGGTTGAAGAGCAGAAGGGCTGCCGAGAGACCTTCAGTCTATTTCATCCCCAAACCCAGCGAGCTGATCTTCATGCGGGGCTGCAGTGGAGGAGAAATCACACTACCCTGTCTGCTCCACATGGCACCCGTGCCCTCCCACTGCGTCTTCAGGAGAAGACCACCACACAGGTCTGCCAGCAGCTGGCAAGCACTTTCATGGCCTGGGAGAGCTCTATGAGGGCTGCTCAGCCCTGGGCGGTGCTCCCCATAACCACTGGAACTGCACCATGACCGGAGGAGGCCCTTCTACAGGGGGGGCTGGAGGCAGCCCTGCCACTTTGCTTGCATCAAAGCAACATTATTTTACAATAAACGGGATGTCTTGGATTCTTGGATTCATCTACCAGAATCTCTAACTAGAAAGTCATGCCTGGATCTGTCTGCTGTACTTCAGTGTTTCTGTAATTTCACTGAGAAAGTTTGGAGATACATAGTGAACCTTTATCTGCGTGCAGATTTCAAATTTGCGAGAGTTGTCCTGAAAAGCAGTGCACAGGTACCATAGCCGGGTGCGCGCGAATGAAAGTTGTAGGAAATGAATGAGCCAACGTGACTGGAAGTGATGTCAGAATCCAGCTGGTGTTATCTAGTTCTCCACAGACTTTTGTTTGAGTGGGATATCACATAGTACATATCTTGATTTCTGTCCTGCAGCAGCTGGAAGTATACAGATACTCTACTCTGTCCTCGTGTGCCTGGGTCTGACACCTGCTTGGCGCTTTCCTACACTACTCCCACATGTTATCACATGAGTTTTTCCTGACAGCAAGCAGTTACTCAAGTCCTCAGGTTTGGGAATTCCTTAGGTTTTTGCTATCTCTTATGTCTCTAAGAATTCCTGCATTGGTGCCAGAGGGAATGCACCGGGCTTAACATTTGCCTTTCATGTGACTGACCTGGCTTTAATCCCTGGCACCACACAGAGTGCCTCAAAACCCTCAGATACCTGACTGCTACAGGACACAACTCAAGACAAGTGACGTACAGTATCAGGGAGAAAGGGGTTTGTGATTAATGTTATATTTTATTTCCAGATGATCAAATGAAATGCTCTGATCTTTTAGAAGTTTCCGCTCATTTCTTCTCCCCATTTTTGATGGGGTTGGCTATTTTCTCCTTGTAAAGTTCTACCAGAGCCTGATATATCCTGGATATTAACTCTTTATCAGATGGGGAGAAGAAATGAACAGAAACTTTCAAAAAGAAGAAATTAGAATGGCCAAAAGACATAAAAAGTGCTCTTCATTACTAATCATCAGGGAGATGCAAATCAAAACAATGAGTTATCATTTCACACAACATCGACTGGCACACATCCAAAAGAGTAAGAACAACCAGTGCTGGCATGGATGCGGGGAGAAAGGGACTCTCATTCACTGTTGGTGGGAGTGCCGAGTGGTCCAGCCCTTTTGGAAAATAATATGGACATTCTTTCAAAAACTAGATATTGAGCTCCCATTTGAAACAGCAATACCAATCCTGGGAATATACTATGTAGGCCCATAAACACACAGAAGAAACATTATCTACACTTCGATATTCATCACAGCACTATTCACAATAGCCAGAATCTGGAAACAACTTGAATGCCCAAGAGCAGAAGATTGGCTTAAGAAACTATGGTACATCTACACAATGGAATATTATGCAGCTGTCAGAAAAGATGGTTATGAAATTTACTTGCAAATGGATGAACATGAAATTATCATGCTGAGTGAAATTAGTCAGAAGGTAAAGGACATATATAGAATGACTGCATTCATTAGTGGAATATAAATATATATTAGTGCTCTACTAATTGTGGGAAATGGTAATGCCACACTAGAACTGAGCATTGAATGTACACAAAGGAATTTACCTGATAATCCCTAAATGTCTGTAGGGCAAGCCACAATGTTTAAGAGAGGGGGAGAGCACGTGCGTGAGAGAGAGAGAGAGAGAGAGAGAGAGAGAGAGAAGAAAAAAAGTGCCTGCTATATATGCAGGCTGAGGGAGGGAGAGGAAATTAGGGGACACTGGTGGTGGGAATAGGACAGGTGCTGGAACAATGACTGAAACCCAATCATGAACATCTTTTTAACTGTATATCACACAGTGGTATCACTTGTCTTCCCATTGTTCATAGATTTGCTTAAGTGGGCACCAGTAACATCTCTGCGTGCCAGTGTAGCCAAGGGCATCTGCTTGCTCCAGGAACACAAAGAGCCTCAAACCATTCCTTCAGGTCATGGGAATGAGGTCTACATTGTTATTGTTTTGGCATATCAAATACAACATGGGTAGCTTGCCAGGCTCTGCCATGAGGGTGGGATACTCTCGATTTACTGATGAACTGTGCGGCTGCTTTGTGGCTGCGCAATGGGGAGGCTCTGGGTCTAAAATAGGTTTCGCTATAGGGTGGGACTCTGGTGAGCAGGGCTTGAGATCGGCTTTTCTCTTGGGTGGAGCTCTGACAAGCTGTGGAGTCAGATGTTGAAGGTGGCTGCCCTAATAAAAATTTTTTTTAAAAAAGAACTAGAAATGCTCTGATCTTCCCACTTCTTCCCTGGAGCTATCACAGCTAATCCAATCGAGCCGTGTGAGGGTAACAGCAAGGCTACAGGGACCTCGGCCCCAGACTGTGTACCTTTGCTCCCCAGACTTGCCTGAGAAATATCATTGGAACAGACAGCTTCACTGCGGGATGTGCAGGTCAGACCCAAGGCTGTCGAGGGTCCAGAATGTAAGTGGTAATTGTCCCAACTTCTCCCATTAGAGAACAGGCGGATATTCATATCTTCCAAACAACTGCCTTTCACCCACATCAGAATGAAAAGAAATGAAGCCTCTAGCAACTGTGTCTGGGTATCACTGTATCACTGTATTCCGTTCATCATCGATTGGCTTGAGCGGGCACCAGTAACATCTCCATATGTCCTGTCTCATGCTAGTAGAGCCCAAGGGCACCTGCTTGCTCCAGGAACATAAAGAGCCTCAAACCATTCCATCAGGTCATGGGAATGAGGTCTAAAATTGTTACTGGTATTTGGCATATAAAATACGACATGGGTAGCTTGCCAGGCTCTGCTGTGTGGGTAACATACTCTTGTAGTCATCTCTAAATCCAGCATTTATTGATGAACGCGCGGCTGGGCTGTGATAGGCTGGTCTGCTGGGTGGAGTTCTGACCGAGAGGGAAGTCCGGATGTGGAAAATGGAGGCCTTCATGGAGTGGGGGTCGTTGGCTTATTGCGAGACTCTGCTGGGGTGGCGGGCCAGGGCTAGAACCCGCCATCCCTCCCGCCACCCCAGCAGAGCCTTGCAACAAGCCAGACCATATGTGGTCATAGGCATCAAACACAGGCTCAGCCACATGCATGACAATTGCCTTTTGTACTATCTCTCAGAATACAATTGCTGAATGATGGAAATACACTAAAATTAAAATGTTATCCACAGATTATGGCAATTGTTCAATATTGTTACCATGTCAAAACTTAAAAATGACTATTCATTGTCTTTATTGCATTTCAGCTTCACAAAGAGAACAGGGATCAATTTTAAATGAGAATTAAAAAGCCCATCACTTTTTGCTACAACTACCTTTCCAAAGAAAAATAGTATCTTATAATACCTATAATATTCACTCTTTTACTCCTTTGGTTTTTAGGGCCACATCCACCAGCACTCAGGACTACCACTTGGGTCTAAGCTCAGGGATCACTCATGGAAAGTTCCAGGGTTCATACATGGTGCTGGGAATCAACCACAGCTCAGAAGCATGCAAGGGAAATACCCCACCTGCTGTACTATTCACTACGGCGCAATATTCACATTTGCTTATTTAGAAAGCTGAGTTTTATTTATCTCATTTATTCTCTCAACCAATTATACACCCTAAAAGTTTAAAAGTGTGCCATCTTTTACCACACAACCCACGCTCACTCACAAAATATATTAAGGGAAAATTATTAATAACTAAATAGTTTCAACACTGGTGTATCTTTATTTTCAAACTGTTCTAACCTTACCCCCATGCTATTTCTGCTCTACTTGTAAGCTTCCCACTGTAAGACTGTCTCCCTGCCCCTCGAAGTGTTGCAGGTGTGGCTGCAGTGCCCAGCTGCATCTGCAGGTGGCAGACAGGAGAGAGGCTTGTCTACACCCAGAGCTCTGCCCCGTGGGCCCTGGATGGTGCATAGTCTGACATAGAAAAAGACTGGGCCCCCTGGGATGAACCCAGAGCCATAGCAGAGCCTGGCAAACTACCTGTGGTGTATTCAATATGCCAAAAACAGTAACAATAATAAACTTCATTCCCAACAAATTACTGGCGCCCACTCGAGCAAATCGATGAAAAACGGAAAGACAAGTGATACAAGTAACACAAGTGAAGAATGTCTCAAATCCTCCCATCTTTTATAATCTGAGCCAGAGAAGTCAACTTGCTTTTAAGTTTTTGCCAGTTTTGCCTTGTCGGTGTCCTGCCTGTACTGCCAGGAAGGAGAAAACAGCATGGGAGTCTTGGGGACACTTTAGTGGGTGTCTAAATCTATTTTCCTTTGTCAGGGATCACCTTTATGAAGACACCTCTCCAAGTTATTATCCAAATCACAGAAAGAATAAAGTAAACATTATTTACATTTGGATTATAATTACATTTCAGATATTGCTGAAAACTTTTCTTGCTTTCAAATACACCTGAGCACAAAGCAACCCAAATTTCAGGCCTCAGAGCCAGACTAACAGAGACAAAGTACATGCCATTTAGAAGGCAGTTCTCTCATTTTTGTGATTCCCTTCCACTACCTAACAAAAAGGTGAAGACAAAGCGAAGACAAAGAGTAACAAACAACATTTAAAAACCCGCAATTGGCAAAAGTAAGCAGCTTATAACTTCTACTTACGTCAAACTGCACATACATACAATTTTTGTCATTTTAACATCTGCCTTTGTAACATGATTTTTACTACTTCCCAAGTGTAAATCATCATTTACTACATGGAATGCTACCAGTAGTGAAATATCACAAAGCAAATTTGAAAAAATATTGCTGGGGAGTCACTGACTCGTGCCAAGGATCTGAGGATGCAGCACAAACATTCTAAACATCAAGTGCTGCCCTGAGATCTGATCTTGCCTAGCTCAAGGCAAGGCAGCAGATGAGAGGCTGAGAAACAGGCTCTGTGTCCTACACAACTCTGCATTACTGCCTCAGCACCCTCAGTACAGAGCCAGGAGTGCCGCCCATCTCCAGACATTTTAGACAGGTCACATTATTTTGGTGTGTGTGGGGGGTGGAGGGGAGGGAGGCACTATCGACCTGGCAGTGTAGGACAGAGCTGAGTGCTCCTGGCTCTCAGCTCAGGAATTGCTCTTGTGGTGCTTGGGGGACCATATGGGATGCTGAGGATGGAACCTGGGCTCACCTGGTGCAATGCAAGTGCCTCGGCTGCTCCAGCCCCACCCAATCTTTCTTTGTAAGAAGAGTCCCAGACCAACAAGAGGCCTGTGGATTCTGCTGGCTTCTCATGTAGAAGAAATAGAGGATGAGAGACAGGGAAGTACAAAGCACAGTTCTGCGGTGGGCAGGCCAGCATGTGGCAGGTATGGGATAAGACCAGAATGGAGAGACGGTTGGTGCCAGAGGGCAAGAGAAATGTGGATCCTCAGTGGAAGGAGACATGGGTAACAATGAGGACGCAAAATGGTGCTGAGTCCTGGAGCCCATGAGCAGACAAGCCACAGGAGCGCTGGGGCAGCCTGAGTGACAGTGTTGGCTATGGCGTCCTCAGGGAGGTCCAAGGCAGCCTGAGTGACAGTGTTGGCTATGACGTCCTCAGGGAGGTCCAAGGCAGCCTGAGTGACAGTGTTGGCTATGACGTCCTCAGGGAGGTCTACAGCAGCCTGAGTGACAGTGTTGGCTACGGCGTCCTCCAGGGAGGGTCCAAGGCAGCCTGAGTGAGTGTTGGCTGCGGCGTCCTCAGGGAGGTCCAAGGCAGCCTTTTCAACTGAGATCTTGGTGCTGATGCTGGTATTCACTCAAGAAGAAACTTTGGCTCCCAGCACTCAGTGAAAGGTGCAGGGCATGGCTGAACACACATGCATATGCACACACACATATAACCACACACATGCAATCACACATGTACAAACATACACACTTGCACACATATGTGCACACACACACACACGTGACAGTAGCCTCTGGAAACCATCCCAAATGTCAGCCCACAACATCAACTAAGACACTGCTCAGCAGAGCCAGAAGCAAGTGAAGAACGACAACTCACCCTGCCCTGGCTCGACGCTCTTGGATCCTGACCTGTTTCAGAGCATGCTGAATGTGTGCAGGTGCCAAGACTGGGCTGGTTTATTGCAAGCCAGAGGAGGCTCCAACATGCACCAATACAAAGCCTGCATCTGAGAGCAAGTCCGAGTCTGGTAAGCACCCAGGTGCCAAGGAAGAGCACAGCACTATCAAGGACCCCTGAGGACAGAGGAAGCCCCAGCTTCCCCCCCCCCACTCAAGGTCCGGGCCAACACAGCCTGCACAAAGGAGGTGCATCAGCAGGAAACTCACTTGTTAGCCACGAAGAGCCCCAGAGCTCTCCTGCCCCATCATCCCCAAAACAGGAGGGACAGGAGGACCCAGAGCTTCCGAGGCATCCCTAAAGGAGAACATTCTCAGGAGCACATGGGCTTACTGGCCGTGTCTTCTCTGGCCATGCAAGACAAGGTCAGTTTCCAGGCCCACTCCAGACCATGGGGGTGGGGGAATGGGCGTCTTGGGCTTCTGCACGTCAGTGTGATAGCCTGGGACATGAGCTTCCTGGTGGGAACCTTTCTTTTACAGGTTGTAATCAAGGTGAGAAAAAGCAGGTTCAAAGACTACAAGGAGCCCACGAACTTACTCAGAAGCCTGCAGACATGGTAAGGACTCAGAAAGCGTGGGGTCACAGGAGGGTTCGGGCACGGGGCCTCTGCCTTAGAACCACGAACAGCACAATCCTCTCGCAAGCGGCACCAAGGGAAAGGTGGGGAGCAAGGGAGGTCTAAACTGACACGGTTCCAAAGTGACAGGATCCAGCAACTGCTGCAGATGTTTCTGTGACTCTTCCAGCTGCCTCAAGGGGCTGACACAATGTACAGGACGCAGGTCCTGGGGGAGCCAGTGGTGCCCATCTGCACGAGGACACGGTACTGTGCCATGCTCCTGCAGGCACTCCACGGAGCTCCTGGCTCCGACAGCAGGCCAGGGTAGGTTCTCTAAAACTGCGTGAGGGACAAGGGAGAGAGTGCAAGGGCAAGAATGCAGGCTGGATGCCACAGGCCTAAGCTGGATGCCCTCCCCATGCCTCTGGGTATAGTCCTGCTAGTCCAGCACTGCGCCTCTCTGGGAACTGCCCTGCGGGATCAGATCAGTCCTTGCCGCATTCACACCAAGTCCATCATCAGCTGCCGCCCAGAATATGTGACAGCCAGGATACCCTGAGACTGGGAGACCCTCAATGCCTATGTGGGACCTGAGAACCTACCGGGGAGACCTTCTGTTCCTGGAGAGAACCCACCGGGAGACCCTCTGTGCCTATGCAGTGCCTGAGAACCTGCCGGGAGACCCTCCGCTCCTGTGTGGGTCTGAGAGAACCCACCTGTTTCAGGACCTTCTTCTGAAATGGAGAAAGAACAAACATACAAGGAGCAAGAATTCACAGGTACACTGAGTCCTTTATATTTCCTCAGTACAGGCAAGTGCAGGAAATGGACTAACTGCCCAATGACCCATGCTCTGCGGTCACAGCTCTGTAGCTTGGCACACACAGCGATGGCTGCGCTGATGGGTGGGGAAAAGGGTGGGTGGTGGCGGCTTCTGCTTAAAGAATTCTCAGAGATGGGCCTGGGCCCCAGCCTTGTCAGGAGGTGTTTACACACCAGCACACAAAGTGCGTGATCACCAGGAAAAGATGCAGCAGAACAATACGCTAAAAAATACCAAAGGAGGCAAATTGGTTCTGATCCTCTTCAGGATTAGATTATGCTACTTTGAAGTTCAAACTATTTTCATGTTAATGAAAGCCAGACCACAGGAGCCGGTGTAGAACTGGGTACTCTTCTGGAATAAGCCGCCAGTTCCAATTTCAGCACCAGCCTTGGAGAAGCACAGAAATCGCCCAGCAAGTAATTGCTCAGCAAAGTCTCATCTTCCAGGGCACCCCGGGCGCTGAGTCCCAGTGGCAGTTTGAAGCCACTACAGGTCCCTGAGAAGGCTGCCAGTGTGCTTGGCGCTGCGGAGTGGAGAAAAGCACGCTGGTGCCACTCTCTACTCAGGTCAACGTCACACACATTGCATGGCGGCAGGGGTGAGCACAGCTCCACACAATCCTGCTCCTGTGGCCGACAGCGGCCCATGCCTACAGATGGCAAATCCGCTAAAGCGCAGGGTCTCTACAGATGACACAGGACCCCCAGTCCCGGGCAGCTGTTCAGTCCAGGATTCACTGTTAGTCCTTCACCCTTGACGAACAGAACTGAGCAGCTCTTTCCAAAAAGGCAGTATTTCAAAATCCCCCCAATCAATTAGGGAAAAAAAGGTTGACTGAATGACAACAAATGAAACACATTCCCAGGAAATTTCCTAAAAGACTCTAAAGGGGGTTGGGGGGGACCCAGAATATTATGAGTAGTTTTTGGGATCACCAGGTAGTCAGTAATTTTCAATTTTCTTATTTACACTTGCCTACTTTCAAAACCTTCTCTAACAGGCTAAGTGTGAGAGCTGTGTGTATGGGGAAAGTATGTGTTTCTGGCCACAATCAGTTGCACTCCGGGGTTACTCATGGCATGCTCATAGGACCACAGATAGTGTCAGGGGCCAGTATCGCAGGCTGGACACATGCAAGGCCAACACCAGGGCTCTTACCTTTCTAGCCCCAATAGCACCATTTTCATGAGGGAAAAAAAATGTGAATTTTCTTGAGATTGGTCTAAA
Organism: Cryptotis parvus; assembly: GCA_021461705.1. Classification (NCBI taxonomy): domain Eukaryota; kingdom Metazoa; phylum Chordata; class Mammalia; order Eulipotyphla; family Soricidae; genus Cryptotis; species Cryptotis parvus. Next base: position 117,168 of record JAJIBD010032096.1, read on the forward strand.
TGAGAGAGGAAGCCAACTATGTTGGCTCAGGCAGGAGGCTCAGCATGAAGCCCAGAGTTGGGAGCTCAGCAGACCTGGGGGTCCCCTGGGAGGGAGGCAGGGGGAGCTGTGTGTCAGAGGGCCATGTTGGGAGCCAGGGCTGCAAGCGGGGCCTCTGGGGTGCACTGCAGTGGGCGCTGCCCTGCCTGGGCCCTTACAATCAGCCTCATGCTAAGATCTGTGGAGATTCAAGCTTAATATTAACAGTGAATATGTTGGTTATAAAGGAAGCCCCCTAAAAAAAGGAATTCCAGCAGCTGGAGAAGGTGCTTCCGTAGCATGGTTGGGTTGGCCTTCGCCATCTGCCAAGCTGCCAAAGAAAGTTCCAGCTCTGGGGTAACAGGTGGGAGTGGTGACAATCTCACACTTCATCCACACAGCTGTGCCTGAGGCCCTGATCCCCAAAGAGCGACAGGCACAGAAAAAGCGGCCTGGAGCGGCACAGGCAGCAGGGTCCCAAACCCTCGCCTCATCCATGACAGATGGCACAGGGCTCCGTTAGGAATGGGCTTGACAAAGGGTAGAAGCAGGAAAGTGGAGTCTGATGAAACAGATGCACGTGGCACAGGGCACGCCCATGGGAATCCAGTGAGGCCCTCACAAGGCACAGCTTCCCTTTCCCTCCAAACCTCCCAAGTTCATCTCTCCCAGACAGTGGGGACTGTCCTTAACAACCACATCCCCACGAGGTGAGGCCAGAAGGATTTCTGCCAGACCTGGGGAAGACAACAGAAACCATTAAAGACTCAATTCATAGAAAACAGCAGACAGTGGCTCCCAGCCCTGCAATTACCTGCAGCCCCACCCCGCCCCTAGCCCCTGCCGTGGCACCAGCCAGGGGTTCAGGATGTGGTTCAGAGGCTTCCAGCACCAGCATCTTACATGACAATACACGTAATGGCAGGAAAAACTTAATGCAGCACCCACCTGCCTCGAAGACAAAGGGGAATGGAGTGAGGGAAAGCTTGCTCGCCAGGTGCACTGACATGGGCCCAGGATTGACAGACGCCTGAGTGTCCCACCAGACGTTGCGAGGTGACAGCGCTGACAGACCTCTCTCATAGCCCGCAGCAGGCTGGACCATGCAGCCCTCAGCGCCTGGGCTTTGGGCGATGGCGAACGAGCGCTGCAGAAGCCGAGTCTCATCTTCCTGGACTGACAGGGCAGTGACTGTGCTAGAGAACGCAGTCAGGATCAGATCCAGGCCTGCGGCAGTGTTTGGACAGCTGCCCTCCACAGGCATCCTCCACGGTCACAGGTAACTGACCCCTCTGCTGGGAGCCCACACACGGAGACTCAAAACCCTGGACCAATAACATGTGGGACTGTCGCCGAGCATGTGTTGGGTCACCCATGGATGTGTCTCCCGCCATGGGGGCAGCACAAGGCCCTAGCCCCCAGCCTGTCCAGTGGTCAGCAGGCATCTGAGTGGGCACCTCTCGTGCTCTCTTTTTAAGGCCCTGAAGAACACAAATTCCATCTAACTGGGCACCGCTGAACTCCCGACAGCAGAATCCCAGCCCGGCCTGCAAGAAATGTCACATAGGTCTGACCTGAATAAAGGCTGGACCACACCCAAAGGCTAGTTGCCGGGTGCTCGGCCTGCCTGCACACACCCGACTAAGCAAACTTCTAGAAAAGTAAGTGTATTTAATAAACACACTCACAAATTAAGGCACATGCAAAATTACAATTTTTTTTGAAAGTAGAAAAGTTTATTGGAAAGCAGGAAAAGGAAAGAATCTTTTGTGGGTAGGAACTCACTATGGGACTAAGTTCTAAAGTTTAAATTTTTTGAAGAATACTGTTTGCCATTGGCCCTGAAACTGCACAATGAGAGCCTCTTCCTGCGCAGGTGCTGTGAAGCCTCTGGAAACCATCACGCGGCAGACAAACACCCCACGTGCATTTGCAGTCAAAGACCTCTGAGAGCTGCTGCGCTCTGTCCGAGCAGAAACTCCTACCTGTGACCCCAAGCTGGTGCTGTCAGACACTGGCGGCCCATCTGACCATGCCAACCCTAACCATCACATCTGGAGAAAGGGGCTGAGGGTCTCTGGGGTTCCGGGCCTCCCAAGCACAGCTGGCAAGTACAGGAATGATGAACACACTCAGTAAGGAAACAATGTGCAAGTTAGAGACAGCACAGGGATTAAGGCACTGGCCTTGCATGGAAGCCAACGGTCAAACCCTGGTACCACACAGGGTTCCCCCAGCACTTCCAGGAGTGATCACTGAGCACCAAGCAGTGAGTAAGCCCTAAATACTGCAGGGGATACTGCAGAAGAAGGGGAAGAACGAATTAAATGGAACAGTATTAAACAAATACAAGGTGACTGGGAACAGAACAGTGCACCAACAGGTATGATTTCAGTTCATAAATTTGGTGTTATCTAAAAATGCTAAAGATGGATTCACTAAAGAACTAACACAGGAGAGAACAGGAAGGGCCTGTGTGATCTTTACGGCAGCACGAGACAGACACCACCAAAATGCCTGACCAGAGAACAGAGGAACGCAGTATATCCACAGTGGAACACTATTCAGGAATAAAAAGAAACCAATTTAGCTATTTCGTGGATGATCCTAACAGAGCAGAGCAGCGGACCACACACAGCACAGCTCTGTGGCCACAGGACGGCCAGAAAGACAATCTTCGGTTGCCTGGGGTCTAAGAGGTGAGGGCAAAGGGCAGCGAGGAACGGTTAAGAGGTGGCCAGGGATCTTTCTGGCAAGATGAAAATATCTTAAAACTATTCTGGCGATGACTGCAGAATTAGCAAACACACTTAAAAACAATGAATTGTATACACTTCAAACTGTTGCTTTTCCTCCTCCCCCTTCCTCCCTCCATTCTCCTCTCCCTCCCTTCCACTCTCTCCCCTCCTCCATGCCCTCCTGTCTTCCCCCACCCCAAGTCCCGAAGAGCTATGAAGTGTTGAGCCTGTGCTTTGCTTATCACTCTTGCTTCACAGTGGCAGAGATGACACAAGGCCACAGACATGACAAGAATGCAGAATTCTGCTATTCAGTTTCCTCTTAAAGATAATGGAGGAGCATGGGGAGCAAGAGGCATGCTGGGGGAGCAAATTGCTCATTTTTAAATCTGTTCTTTCCTCATTACAGAGTTCAGCCCGGGTCAGGGCTCTATTAGCCAGTAACCAGACTAGCTCACTTATTACTGTGTGCTGCCAGCAGGGGCAGGGCGGGAGCCTGGGAACACGCTCTACCCCCACCCCCACACAGGACCTTTTAAAGGGCAGAGCCAGGCCAAAAAGCCAGGCCTGGAGCGCTATCAGATATGGAACTGTCAGAGAATGAAAAAGGAGATAAATTCTGACGTCTGTGGTTCACGGACTAAAACCCAATTCTGGGCCTTCAAATGTGAGACAGGCTTGGCAGCACGGCTGCCGGCAGAGCCTGCATGCACATGGTGACTGAGCGGTTGCGAATGCACCTTCAGACAGCTCCCTCTCAGCCCACACACCCACCACGTATGGGCACTGCTGCACACGAGGCACAGCTGCTGTGTGGGGCCACAGTGCTGGGGACAAGCACACAGAACAGAGAGAGCAGAAGGTCGTGCGGTGTGTCGGGGCCACCCATGTCAGGCCACTGAGGAGCACAGCCGGAGGTATGGGTGCCAGGACACCTGGCACTGATCTTCTCAATGGGCAAAGGCGGCATCATAAGAACGAAGGGTAAGATGGCCAATGGCAAAAGGGCAAGGAAATGTTTTTAGTTGTAGTTGACAGGACAAACATCCCTGGTATGAAAGATGAACTGAATGAGAAAAAGGAGGGAAGGCAGAGAAAAACAAAGGCGTCACGGTCCTCTATCCTGCGCCACAAAAGGGAGCAGAGACTGTTCTCCCTCCACCACAAGCAGCCCACAGGCTCCAAGCGCCAAGAACCCTCACGACATAACTGTGCACAAGGGCTGTTCTGGAGTCAAGGGTCAGGGAGCAGTGCAGTGGTGCGCACATACGCATGCACACACAGGAAACCGCTGTAACACATGCAAAGCCACAAACCATGGTGAAACATGTACATATAGGAAATCACTGCAAGACTCATACACAAGAAACCACTGAGAGACATACACACAAGAAACCACTGTAAGACACACACAAGAAACCACTATGGGACACATATACACACACACACACAGATGAAACCACTATGAGACACACACAAGGAACCACTGTGAGACCCACAGGAAACCACTGTGAAACAGACACACAGAAAACCACTGTGAAACAGACACCACAGGAAACCACTGTGAAACACACACTACAGGAAACCACTGTGAAACACACACCACAGGAAACCACTGTGAAATACACACCACAGGAAGCCACTGTGAAACGCACACTACAGGAAACCACTGTGAAACACACACCACAGGAAACCACTGTGAAAATAGGCACACAGGAAATCACTATGAAACACACACACACACACATACACACACAGAGGAAACCACTGTGGAAACAGACACATAGGACACCACTGTGAGACACACACAAAAGGAGTCCACTGTGAAAAACAAGAAACCAATGACCCAGACACACACACTGGAAACACTGCAGCTGCTGGCTGTGGCACTGGCCTCCCCACTGACGAGCACACTGCGAGAAAGCCCCAGACACTCTTGCTAAGTGGAGCTGTGGTGGAGCGCGCTCTCGGCAACAAAGGTGATATTCCAGAAATGCAAACAACAACGAAAACAACCAGCAGTGTCATCTCATGATTCATTCCTTCATTCCCCAACCACTTTCCTTCTTACTCTTTTATCTCTACTTAAAATAAACTCCACAAGGGGAAAGTGGGATATGGTGAGTGAACTGGGCAACCTGCAGAATCCAACAGCATTAGCCGGCTGAGAGAGCACCTGGCATGCAAAGCCCCACTGGGAAGTATAACCTCCCCGCCGCCCCCAAGGCGGCTCTAAGCAGCTAGTATTGGGGTTTGGCACTTTCCCCGCTGTAAGGCCCTGGGAGCAGGGCCCTGGAGCTTCAGTTGCTCAAGTGTTTACACCCAGGTGAGGCAGGATGTGCCAGCTCTTCTGATCACAGGAATATGTAAATCAGTGATTGTTACCTTGCAAATGCTAAATCAGTAATTGGTATCTGTTGCATGGCCCAGGATGCTAAGTGATTTGTGCTTGTGTCCCTCCACCCAAAAATTGTATAAAAAGCTTGAATTGTGCTCAGTAAAAGGGGACTGCTCTCCAGGACCCCCGCTGCATTGCTGTCTTTCTTTTTCCTTTCTGCTAAGCGGCAAGGCAGATGCTTCTTCCCAAGTCCTTCCCTCTCCTTTCGCAGGGATAAGTCCAGCAAGATCCAGGTCTCCCTCACTCGTGTCAGGGACCCCTGGCCAGGAACCCCAACACCTTCATGGGAAATTTAAGCAAGGATTTAATTCAGGGCAAAACGGCGTTTCATTTCCTAGAAATAAAGGAGCAGAAGTCAGTCCACTCGGCTTTGTCCAGTAATGCTTTCAAACGCTATCTGGTTACCGCATGTTATGACTCATCTATATAAGCTTCTTTCCAAAAATTGATTTACAGAAGCAGGGGCATTCTGAGATGTTTTAAAGTCATGTGTGGCACATTCTTCTTGGCTGAGATCAACTCTCACCCGCTGCTTCAATATCCACGTGAGTTCCTCTTAATAAGTCAGCATCAAGGGAAACTTGTCCGTCTGAGCCAGATCTACACAACCACAGTTACTGTGAATTCGGGCCTCTGTCACTGGTGGGGCAATGACATCAAAACGCTGGCTTTCGAAAACTTACTGGGATTTCAGAGCCTGAACACCAGCCACGCCTTAGTGCTGGACGGCCAGGACCTCTGCCAACTGAGAAGCTTCAACTGTGAATGGAACCTGAGTCTATCAGACAGCTCTGATCACTTCCACTGATGATCTTGTGTGGGAACTTCCAGGAGCAGCTGAAGCTGAGGTGCTCGGGCGGTGACCCACACCCAGGGGCACGGGGCAGTTCAGGTGTCCCTGGAGACACGCTGCTTCTCCTCAGATGGGGAGTCATCTAGCCATGGGCCCCAGCAGACGTGGTGCCTGACGCAGCAATTGTGTAGCACCTGCATTTACATGGTGAGTCTGGTCTCAGCTTCTTCTCCCCAACCCAGTGCAGTGACAGAGGACTCTGACCCCTGCAAGCAGGACTGAAAACAGTGATCCCAGTGCCCCTGGAATCTTGCATTGAATCATCAGTGTCCCCATCTGACAGGAGAGAAACTTAGCTGGCACTGGCTAGTCTGTACCAGGTGAAACACTACCACAAGGCGAAGATGGGCTTTTGCTCATTGATCTGACAACCAAAAGTCCACGGCATAATGAGCCATGGAGAAGACAAACTTCACTGGACTTCAGGTCAGCTTTAGGAGCACAGAAGATCTTAGCCCTGGGGAGACGGACAGAAACTACATGTGTCCTGGGGGTAGGGGAGGCAGCATCCCTCCACAGGAGAACATTCATTTCTCTTCCTCAGGAAACCAAGACAAATGGCCTTGCCCAAGGAACTCTTTCTGCCGGGCTTTGTTAAAATAGACCACACTTTAATTTTGGATTATTTCTGATATGAAGATGAACGATAATAAATCAGCTTTTCAGAGAAACATGTAAGTGGGCCAGATAGAGAGTTTGCAGAACTCGAGCACAGGATCTCATTCATGCCCACCCCCCAATTCCACACAGAGTCCCCGAACAGTGTTGGGAGCAATTCCCAAGCGCTGCTGGGTCTGGTCAAGGAAACCAATAAGGGGCCGGAGCGATAGCCCAGTGGGTAGGGCATTTGCCTTGTACGGTCGGCCCATGCCAGCCCAGGTTCAATCCCCAGCATCCCATATGGTCCCCGAGCACCGCCAGGAGTAATTCCTGAGTGCAGAGCCAGGAGAAACCCCCTGAGCATTGCCGGGTGTGACGCAAAAAGCAAAAAAAAAAAAAAAAAAAAGAAACCAATAAGTAAGTATGAAAGCATTTCAGGGATCAGAAGGTGGTACAGTGAGGAAGGTGCTTGCCTTGTATGTGACTGACCCAGGTTCATCCCCTGTATCCCATGTATGGTCTCCTATGCTCCACCACGAGTGATCCCTGAGCACGAAGTAGGAGTAAGCCCCGGAGGACTGCCAAGGGTACCACCCCCTCAAAACAAAGAGAGCATTACCATACAAGCTAGGAACAGCTTTTCATAGGAAAAGTCCCTCTAAGAACACAACAAAAATACTTTTGTACTCTTATTCTTATTGCTGTGCCTCAGCCTCCACTAAAAGACCATTTTGAAGACAGGTAATAAAAATTCAGATTGTATCTGTTTATAATACGACCCATCTCTTCTCTGGAGCAGAGATTGATAAGAGTTGAGAGAAAAGATTGGGGAAAAAAGAACCCAAGCAATCACAAATACATGTTTCAAACTGCAGTAATCCCTTCTGATTCATTTCACTCTGTTTTGCAGTGGGGGGTGGGTTTGGTCCCCAGTACCACATATGGTTCCCTGAGCCCACCAAGAGTGATCCCTGAGTACAGAGCCAGGAGTCAGTCCTGAGTACCACTGGGTATGTCCCCACAAAAAAAAAAAAAAAAAGAAAACAAAACAGAGCCAGAATGAGAGCACAGCAGGTAGGGATACAGATGACCTAGGTTTGATCCCCAGCATCCCCAGGAATAATTCCTAAGTGCAGAGCCCGGAGTAAGCCCTGAATATCACCAGATGTGGCCCAAATGGATGGATGGATGGATGGATGGATGGATGGAAGGAAGGAAAGAACGAAGGAAGGAAGGAAGGAAGGAAGGAAGGAAGGAAGGAAGGAAGGAAGGAAGGAAGGAAGGAAGGAAGGAAGGAAGGAAAGACGGAAGGACGGATAGAAGGACGGACAGACATACAGATAGAGTGAAAAGCCCTGTTAACAGATTTTTCATGTCTGTTTACCTGGGCCCCACCCAGGTTGCAATACAAAAACAGATGACGTTGCCTTCTTTCTGCTTTGGGCCTGCTCCACATCCACTCTTCCCACTTAGACCCTCAAGCATGGATTTGGATCATGACGACTTTGCATTGTGCATAGGACCCTTGTCGGGAACGGTGCCACGGCAGGCACAGAGTGTGCAGCTCTGGAAACACTTCCCTCACGGAGGAGATGGTACTGGAGTGGTCTAGGCCCAGAGCCCACCTTCCCAAAGGCCAAAGGCAGATGAACTGAAAAAAACAGTATGTGTTTGCATGCATGTGTACACACCCAGGCCACACATTCCTGCTGCTACATTAGTAATGCTTTGTTGGAGGATATTTCAACAGCATTTAGATTTGTCCTATGATAATCAGGGGCTCTGAGACTGTATAATACCACTGCTGCCAGGACTAGCGACCTCATCTTTAAGGAAGGCTTGTATGCTAGCAGCAACACAAGAGTCTGAAAACTTACCTTCCTCTGATCGGGGCTGGGCTGGCAGGGCTCTAGGACCACCCTTTCTTCGCAGTACTACAGGGAACACCCAGTCAGCTCCCCTACACCTGCAGTCCTGCTCTCCTAACCTGGCCAACAACCTGGAGAACTCTGGAAACTCAATCTCTCATCTTCCAAATTCAGTTCTGCTTTGTAAAGAAACTGAGGGTTCTGAAGTGGCTTGAAGGATAGCTGCCAAATCAGAGAAGGAGGGAGGACTTCATTCAACAACCCTGCACCATGTCACAGTCTGAACAAATGGATAAACACGAAGAGGCCCTGAGCACCACTGGGTGTGGCCCAAATCCCCCACCAAAGTAAAATAAAAGATAAACTGAGATAACATACATGTGCCAGAATGTAAGTATTTGTATTTTAAGGGACAAAAGTCAGCACACCATTCCCGCCCACTCAACAGTGGTGCTCCGTGCTCCAACTATTCTCACACCAGGCATCTGCGTGAGCGCCACCAGCCTCCCAAGAAGGTTAAAGGAACAAAAAGCAATGATTCACTGAGTATTTTTAAAGATTTTACTCTGGATTAAGAACGTCATCTGCTAGAAATCAATTCTTATCAACAGCCTGCAATACACTTAGGCACTTCTCTCAATTTAAATCAGGAAAAATCACCTTATTTTCTACTAGAATGGGCCCATTGAAGAGAGAAGCAAATACTTAGTAAGTGAAGAAGATGACTGTCCCTCCTGAACAAAGTGGATACAAAAACCAAACAATCTCTGTGGGAGGGGAAAAAAGAAGCTACAGGGAGAACCGGAGACTGTTTCTGGTTATGTTTTCACATTTCAGTTTGTAAATAAACTGAAGAATGTTTTCTTGTCTTACTGTCATGTAGGGGGAAAAAACCATGTGAACAAACGTTATTACAGTTGCATGGCGTGCAGTAATCAGTCTTTCCCAAGCTCTTTTGCAAAAGGGCTCAGAAATGCTCTGGGCCATGCCACCAGGGCCCCTGGGAGGCAAGCACAGACTGCCTTTGCAGACTGTCACACCGTGGCACAGCCAACAGGCTCACTTAGAAACCAGGCCGGCAGTGACCGATCAGACATGGCACACCTCTGCAGAAAACAATGAGATTTCTCGTGAAGATCCCAGGGAGGGCAGGGAACAGGGGCTCTCTGTAGAGAGCAAAATGAAAGATGCACCTCAAAATGCTGGCAGAGGCAAGTCACGGGTGGGAACTAAAGGGTGATTCCAGGGCAGATGGGTGGGGTGGGCCAGTGAGAACTGACTGGCCAGCAGGAGGCTTGGGCCTTCTCAGGCGTAGAGGACAAACACGGGTATCTGCACACCTTCACACTCCCAAAGAAATAAAGACACTCAGTTAAGAAGCCCTGAGCACGGGGATCACACTCCTACACAAGCACTGCTGAGGAGGTGGAAAGACCTGCTCCCGGAAAGAGAAAAGATACAGCTCCAGAACAAGAGCTCATCAGTTTCTGGAAAGTTAAACAAACACCCACCACAAAGGCCAAACCACTCACACACGATACCTACCTAGGGAAATGAAAACATGCGGAAGTGAACTCGTGTAAGACAAGCATCACTCATTCACAACAGCCCCAACTGACAAAAACCCATGGAACCAACAAAGGGAAATGTGAAATGCAGTCCAGTCACTCGGTGGAATACCACTTCATAACGAGAAGAAATCTTGGGCCAGAGATATGACAACAGAGAAGGTGGCACCACAAATGGCCCTGAACCCGCCAAGAGCGGCCCAAAACTGCCCCCAGTCCAAATGCTTTTAAATTAAAAAAATAAAGACTCCTTGATACGTGCAACACTGCTGAACAGCAAAACACTGTAACAAAAGAAGCCAGATGCAGAAGATTAGTGTGAGATTCCATGCATGGGAAACTCCTGTTTCGGCAGGCAGCATGTCGGCAGCTGACTAACGATCAGGTAGGGCTGGAAATGGCCGCTAACAGCAGAAGGAACCTTCTTTGATGTGAAATCATGTCCTAAGACTAGTCTGGAGTGATGAATGTACACTTCAAACTCAACTGCCTGTAGGTGAACTGTATGGCAAGTTAAATGTATATGAGCCGTAACTCAAAATAATCACTGACAGAAACATCAGTGTCACTCCGACACAGCACTGCATCTTCACACAGCGATGAAGCCGCTTCTAGGGAAATGTGAAAGCAGCAAGTAGCAGCCAAATGGGCACGACCAGGGGTCACTCCTCAGCACAGACCCAGAACAGCCCCTGAGCATGGCAGGATGTTGACGCCCTAGCCCCACCCCCCAGGCCTCTGCCCGCCCCCCAACACATTCCCCTTTTTTTTTCTGATTGTGGGGTCACACCCAGTGATGCTCAGGGGTTACTCCTAGCTCTCTGCACCCAGGAATGACTACTGGTGTGCTGGGGGAGCACATGAGATGCTGGGGATCAAACCCAGGTTAGCCGCATGCAAGGCAAATGCCCTCCCCACTGTACAACCACTACAGTCCCACTTCCCCTTTTTATTTCAAGGGAATAAAGGGGTATGTATCATAAACACTGAAATTTAAAACTTGCAATATTTTGACTTCACCACTACGTGGTACATGCAGTTCAAAAGATGAGATGCCAACAGGTTCTGCTGCTCCACAGACTGGGAAGAGCTAGCGGGGAACAGGACCCCAGCCAAGTGTGTGAGGCCCTGCCAGTGAGCACACATTCAAGTGCAGATCATCAGAGCCTCAAAGGGCAGGGAGGGAGGGGAGGGGAGGGAGAGAACTCTGGGAACCCTGAGTGCCGGCACCACAGCGCAGGAGTTAGGGCCTTCCTGTCTGCATTCTCTGTGCCGCGAGCTCCTCATAATCACCAAATGCCTTTCATGGATGTTGAGGATGTCTTTTTCTGCACATCCAAAACAAAAAAATCACCCCAGAGAACAGCATAAGCTTTCTCTTTTAATTATAAGAACATAAATGACAACTGTTATACTTTTCATGAACGTGCCAGAAAGAAAAGACATTCTGAAACCATTTCCTCCATTTTACATGGTCACACTGTGTATCAAGGCCTACAAACCAGTCTGTCTTCCCGTTTATAAACTCAGGAATGTGTGTGTATGTGTGTACTGCGCAGAAGTGAATGCTCCGGAAAGCTTCTACTTGCTGATTTATATAAAGCCACGAGCAGTGAGGGCCAGCAGCCCTGATGGTGCGTTCATTCCACCGTCAGGAGGGGAAAGCCTCAGTATTCTTACTGCATCTTTAAAAGGGTAAAGGACAGAGGTGTGTCATCCCTTTCTTTTGCAACCTGGGTTGCTCTTGGGAAGCCCACGTTCCCTCTGACATGGATCTTTCTTCCTCACATTTTAATAAAATGTCTTTACTTAGGAAAAGGGAAATACTGTAATGTAAAAAGAGAAGTCATATTCTCATTTTAAAATGCTGAGACTGTGTTTCTCTTTCTAAATGACAAAGCACAACACACCGCTATCACAAGCGGCAACTCATTCTGAAACATTCGATTCCACATTCTGCCTTCAAAACCAAGGTTTACAGGATGACGGGGGAGAAACAAGGCAAGTAAAAAATCGGAGCCTGAAAGAGCTAAACAACTGACGTTCGGAGTTCAGAGCAGCCCACACTTACACAGCACTTTGACCCCGCCACCTACTGAGGTGGCCACAGGGAAACACAAACTTCATATCTCCATGAGGTCTCCAAAACGGGCTGATTTCTGGTAAAGAAGTTATGGTAGTCCAAACAGCCCAGAGTGACATGATTGCCCTTCCTCCAGTTCCAGCTGTCCCCAGTGAACAGCCCCAGACCTGTGCTTGTTTCTTCGGTACTGCCTTAATGCAACTGTCTTCTGCTCCTTACAGTTTTATATCTCACTGTAAACTATTTGAAAATTATTTGCATTGTTGTATGCTTTACTTTTCACACAGGGCTTTGTATGTTCTGAATTTGCAATGTTGTATATCATTTTTTTCCACTAGCCTAGTATTAATAAGGAATGTCGAATTCCACACAGCACTGCATCACAGTGCTTCTCCAAAGCATCCCAGCTCCTATCTGTTAGCAGAATTCCAGACGGGTTCCTATCTTACTTGCAAAACATGGATGAATTTATTTTTATGAATCACAAATTCAAAGTAAAGGAACACTACACACACATATACATACATGTCACTCAAACCCACATCTGGGCTTACAAATCGGGTAGAAGCATTAAACGGATTCCATTAATCCAATTACACCATTTCCCACCATAGTGACCAGGCTGCCCGTGGAAACAGTGCTGCGTCCAAACAAGATCCAGGCAGAAAAGCCCAGCCCAAGAGAGCCACAAAAATATAAATGCATGCATTGTATATTCATGGTCTTGTCTGTGTGACACAGGCTGCATTTATTACCTGCGACTTGTAAATGATCTATGGTCTGTGTTTTATCTGCCATGTTCAGAAACAACATCTCCTGTTTCCTTGTTACTTCCCAGAAGACTCTTACACAGTGCAACATTCCAAGTCGACATGTCGGCTGATTAGATTAACTTGGGTTTTCAAGTTTTCCTCATTCTCAGAAAAATATACTCCTTTAATTTTTTTTCCTTGTATCATTCCACGTTCATATCAACTCAGGTCACATAAACCTAGAATTCTGTGTAGGAAACAAGGAAAAAGAAGTGTGGTGGGTAAAGAACGCATAGAAAGTGCAGACGGATACTTCAGACGCACCACGCAGCTCTGGACCAGGCCCAGCGTGTGGGAGGGCATGGGACTGGCACACGGCCCTGCTTGTGGATGTCACAGCTGGAAAGACTGTAGCTAGAGCTAAACTGTAATAAAAATATATATATATATATATTTTTTTAAACTCATCTAGACCCTTTTAATCCAGTCATCCTCTTGTGAGTGCAGAGTGTGTTTACTCCCATACAGAGTTCAAGGATGGTCTCACTTCAATGGCATAGATGCAGAATGCCAGCGAGGTGACTCACCCAGCTTTACCAGTAGCTGGGTCCCCTAAGCACCATGAGGGGCAACCCGCCTCCCCGAGCAATGCTGGTTGTAGCCCTCAGCACCGAGAGGTGTGGCCCTAAACCAAAACCTACACGGAGAGAATTCAGAGTGACTATTCAAGTCCAACGCCAATGACACAAAGCACACAAAATGTTAATGTTTCTAGCAAATAAGGACTTCTAACGGAGTCCTTTTGAGAGAAGGGAGAGAAGCAAAATAAGCTGAAAGGGTATATCCAGTGTCTCATTGGTCTCTAAGCCCACCTTGAACAGGCACTAAATAAAGGTCATCATTATTTTCATTTCACAAATGAGAAACCTCAAAAGCAAAGTAACAACTGCAAACACTGAACCCAGAAAGACATACCTGAGTAACATATTTAGAACTTAAAAAGGAATCTAGGGGGAAAAAGTCTAAGAGAGGGCTAGAAAAATAAGACAGAGGAATGCAGGTACAATCGCTAACACCACATATGGTCCCCTGGGCCCTGCCAGGAGTGCCCTGAGCAGAGGCAGGAGAGATCCCTGAGCACAACCAGGTGTGACCCCCAAACCGAAATCAATCCAAGAGAAACGACCAGGTAACGCTAATGAAAAGAAGCAAGACCCTCATGCAGTTTTCTATAACACCCGATGAGCAGCTTATCTAATGTATCTGAGGAAAAGGTATAAGCCAAGAATAAATAATTCTTGACCTTCATGGACAAAGACCACACACGTGGAAACCCAGGAAACGCAACTGCCTCCAGCTCTTCTGAGAAAGCTACCAAAGCACACTCCCAAAACCCAAAGAGAACCGAGAGCAGATAAGAGAACTAAATGAAGAATTCAAATCCAGCAACTTAGCCAAGTCTGTGTGGGATTCTGATGGGCAGGGATCACACCTGGCAGTGCTCAGGACTCACTCTTGGCTCAGTGTCAGCTCCTTGAACTACACAATGCTGGGGACTAAATCCAGGCACCTGCCCTGCAAGTGGCTGAGCCCAGTTCAATCCCTGCACTGTTTCCGGTTCCCTGTGCACTGCTGGGTGTGTGGGGGACGAGCAGGGAGCATGCACTCTACCCTTTGCGATATTACTCTCATCCCAAGTTTTGTGATTTTTACATATGAAGACGCTTTATGGGCCCAGAGCAACAATACAGCATGCAGGGCGTTTATTTGCCTTGCACATGGCTCACCAGGCTAGGTTCAATTTCTGGTCCCTTGAGGCCAAGCCACCAGGAATGATCCCTGAGTGCAGAGCTAGGAGTAAGTCCTGAACACTGCTGGGTGTGGCTCCAAAAGAAACAAGAGCGTATTATGTAATGTCTACCAGCTAACATCTTAGAACACAACTATGAGAAGGAGGAAAGGGGAGATTATATGAAAAACACTTCAGTTGTGTATGGACATTAATCTGGAAGCAAAACAATAATACTTTAAGTCACTTACTAGAAGATTAAATAAACGAAAAGGCAATTGCTTAGCATGCAATTTTACGTTTGCCCCAGAAAGGAATCTCTATATGCAAAAGGAAAAGTGTACATCAGGTAAAAAAAGTTATTATATTAAAAAGAAAATACAATGAAAACATAAATCTCCATAAATGCTAATAAAAAGGGAAAAACAAAAACACATCAAAACTGTATCAAAAATTAATTTTGTAATTTGAAAATATGATTTACACCAAGAGACATAAATTGGTTTTGTTGGTTTCTTACGAGGACTTTCAAACGAAAGCAAAAATGACAAATGTGAGGCGCATGTAAGCTCCACAAATGTGCCTTTACGAAGGAGCCAAATCATCAAGGGGCACATCCTAATGTACGGTGTGACGAGTGTGTACACACAATAGCAAGCATGACTTCATAAGTAAGCGCCACTTGTGGGTCGGCTCACTAACTCATTCAACAGTTGTGGGGCTGCTTTGGGCAGGGCTGCTCAGGGCTGGACACTGCACAGCTCACCTTAACTCTAACATTATTTTCCCCTTGTGCAGAGACCCAGAAATATACTCAGGAATATAAATAAAACACATGTTGGATGAGCTTAATGGCACGTCTAGAGACCGCCTGATGAAACAGGTTAATGGAAACGACGACGGGCCCTAACGCACACTGACGCCAGTAGGCACCACTAAAGTAATGCAGCTTATTAGTGCCATATGAGAGCAAGCACAAATCAACAACTCATTAAAATGCCCAAGAGGAGAATAGCCAAATAAAGCAGAGTCACAGGAATGTTACTAATGCTTCCTAGAAAAGCAATGAAAAAGTCAAGAAATCTTTCTCTGCCCGACATTTTCCAAATGTATGTTTTATATTTAAGTAGCTTTCATCGTTCATGGTATCAAATATACTAAAATCAACAAAAGTGCCATTATCTGCACACTTTCAACTGTTTCCAAAATACATCGTAATTTCAAAGTATGTGCTTTGCACTCGTGGTCTAGGACTATCAATAAACTTAAAAAAAAATTCAGCATCTTGAATAAAGTCTTCCCTAGGGAAATTATTTGATCTGTTCATAACTCACTTTGTTCCACAGAACATTTGACAGTTTGTGAACACTCTTGTACCATACTGCAGGTCTGGGACACGACCTGGCAGCACACTTACATGGGCTGATACATGTAAAGCACTCACAGCAGCGCGTGACACATGACAAGTGTCAGCTATAACCATGCTAATTGTTCCAGTCAAAGTTTCTTTTTATAACATGTAAGTAATGCATGTGGGTAAGTGGGTGACTATATTCTCATTTTCCCCCATTATGCTTATGAAAACAGGGAAGTCAGTACACTCAGAAATCTTAAAACTTTTACAACTGCACCCTTAAATACAAATAAACCCAGGTACACTGGGATGGTTTGGTGGCCAAGTGACTGTGAGCAAGTCCGCGTCTGCAAGTTTGATCCCGGGTGCCACCCTATGCACCAAGCATGCCCCCTGCATAGCCACTGCGTGGCATTCCTGCCACAACAAAGCATGTGATCTCCAGTACAGCACCACCAGGCACGTGTCGACATTGGCTACAACTAAACCCTGCAGTCTCCATGGGCTGCACCGATGGTGTGTGACTCCGTGGCACTGTGGCCTCCCCACATGCCTGTGTGGGTACACGAAACAACACAGCGTCTGGGTGTGAGCACTGCAGCTACGAGTGGGACCGGGGCAGCATCCAAGCATGCACCCTGTCACAGGCCCTCACTCAGCACAAGGGCGAGATAATTTGTAAAAATCTCTCTTGGGGAGAGAGAAAGAGTGGAAACGGGGCTGTCTGCTATTAAGGCAGCATGAGGGTGGGCAGGAGGGGGTGGGGGTACATTGGTGGTGGAAATGGGGCACTGGTGGAGGGATGGGTGCTGGTATACTGTATTACCAAGAACCAATTATGAACACCTTTGTAATTGTATGTTTCACGGTGGTATAATAAAAAATTAAACAAAAAATCTCTCTTGGGTAGGGCATAAGATAGGGCTTAAGGTGCCTCATGTGCAGCTGCACCAAAGCAAGGGCCCCTGAGCCTCCAAAGCTCAAAAAACATTTATCTATAGATGAATATTAATGGTATAAAGTTAAACAGATTAGATTTCCTTCATGAAGCTATGTAAAATACACTTTCTGAGGGTGTGGGGTAGGGGGGTACACCCACTGCTCAGAGCTTACTCTTGCTGAGACTCAGGGAACCAGCTGGGGCTCCCAGGGATGGAACCTGAGGCAGCCCCAGGCAAGGCAAGCACTGTGTGCTGTAAAATTGCTTTAGTCCACAAAACGCATTTTTTAAAGGGAGGAAAAAATAGCTCTGATCCTGTGAAACTGAGACTTGATGCACAGCACTTTTAACAGATTATGTATTTCTTAGGAATTTATATGGGGAAGGGAGAAATCTACAATCAGACCATGTTCAAAATATCTGAGAAATAACAAATGGGGGGTGGAGGGACAGTACAGCAGAGAGGGCATTTGCCTTGCACACAGCCGGCATCCCGTATGATCCCCGAACACCGCCAGGAGTAATTCCTGAGTGCAGAGCCAGGAGTAACCCCTGAGCATTGCTGGGTGTGACCAAAAACATGAAATAAATAATAAATAAATAAAATGACAAGCTGCCCATTAACAGCGCTACTATCATGCCTTTGTTTGGCTCCTTTGCAATTACTTTTAATAAATTACCCAGCCTTTCCCTGTCACTCAAGGGCAGCATCACTGGAAGGCACAATTAGTGTAAGGCAGGACACAAAGCCACTCCCAGACGCCACCGAGGATGGGAGAGGGTGACTGCCGCTAGGAGCTGTGACTCATTAGAATCCATAAAGCTTTTCTTTGAAGGTGGAGTATCAATGAAGCTATTGTAAGAAACTGCAGCCATATAAATGTCAGTCAGTTATGAATTCTCACGGGGGTAAGAGCACTTTCCAGAAAGCAGCTAAGGCACCACACAATTGCTGGGAACCATGAGCAAGGCTCCTGCCTCAGGTGCAGATGGTGGCCGGCCGCCCCGGTAACCAGCACCCCAAGTGTACAGTCTTGGAAGCAACTCCAGGTTCAGTGGCACCGATTTCCAGTCTGTCCTTCTGCCCCTCGGTGCCCGGCTGACTGCAGTCTCACACACTGCTGTTACAGGTACAAGAAAAAGCCAGATAGCATTTAGCAGCCTCACATACTATTCTGCAGAAATCACAAACCAATATAAGACAGATGTCTGTCACAAAGGGCAGCGGCAATAAAGCATGCGGTTAGGTAGCTTAAAATGTGCACTTACTTTATCATGTTTACTTCTGTATTAGAATTGCAATAAAAGCATCTTAGAAGGCGTACAATTTTGAAAGAGATATAAATCTTACAAGCTTACAAATCAAGATGGGTTTTACCAATAATTTCTCTGAATTCTTATACCATCATAATCACATATGTGGCAAGAACAAAAAGATTAAAGTTAGAGAGAAAATACTTGAGAAATTAAGGAGGGTACCATTTTAAATAAATTAGCATCAGTATTTTTTTTCTCAAAATCTCAGAAAATGGGACTTGTAGTCTGGCCCCACTAAATACTTTTATAAAGTTCACATTTTCACAATCAACTTACTAGAGTTTTTTTGTTTCACTGAGAGTTCAAGAACAATTTCACAATATTTTAAACAATTTTATGCTTGAGAACAGTTGTTCAGATGAAGGAAAATAATAATGAGAAAAATAATAATATAAGGCTTTACTGGAGAGCCCTGAACCTTAGAAACAATGATTCCTAACAAAAGCCATGCAATCTAACCCTGCTAAGACCACCGACTTAGAAACAAACAAAATTAAACAGTCATAATACTTTATACTGCTGAATTTCTTACTTTATACACCATGCTAATGAGCATTTGAGTTACCATACACAGTTACCAATTAGCAAGTGAAGTATTTTTAAAATTTTATTCTCTGTAGATTACAAAGTATGCTAGAAGGAGCCTCTTTTGAATCTGAGAATTACTGGTAATTCTGAGAATTTTTTTCTTTTTCTGAAAGAACCATACATCATACACATATTTTCTTCAAATATACAAACTAATAAATTCTAATTTTTTTTTTTCTCTTTGGGTCACACCCGGCAATGCTCAGGGGCTACCCCTGGTTCTGCACTCAGGAATTACTCCTGGCGGTGCTCGGGGGACCATATGGGATGCCGGGATCGAACCCAGGCCAGCACAGGCCAGCTGCGTGCAAGGCAAGCGCCCTACCCGCTGGGCTATCACTCCGCCCCTAAATTCTAATTCTTAAACCAATAAAAGAACTTAAAACTTTATACTGCTAATGAGTACATATTTATAAAAAAAAATTCCTTAATCACTGAATGTGGTAGTCTGTATTAATCTTTAAATTAGTTAAAAATAAAATCAGGGATAAAATTTTTGCTCTTCTTCCCAAATGAACTGACACCTAATAAAATTAGTTTTATTTTAATTTAATGGGGAGGGTTTAGGTTATACCTATGGTGTTAGGGGTTATAAGGTGCTGAGGATCAAACCAGGTCCAGCCATATGCAAACCAAGTGCCCAAACCCCAGGTCTCATCTCTCCAGCCCCATCTATTGTTATTTTTAAAAATACATATTCCATAATCTGCCTTTATGATCATTATTTGTGCAGCATAAATGAAGACAACCACTGAAATTATTCTGTGTAACTGCCTTTGCCTTTCTGTGACACAAATGATTAAAATTAGGAAAAACAAAGTGAACCTGAACTAATAAAAAGGAAATAAACTGAGAGTAAGCAAAGTAAAAGACCACACACACACACACACACACACACACACACACACACACACACACACACACAGTATAAAGAAATTCAGCTCTAGCAGTAGAAAATGGGCTAGAAAGCTGAAGATGAAAGGGAAATCAACGTCAGAGAGAAAGCGGGTGAAAGCTGTGTAAGTCAGGACAGGCATTAAGGCCACTGAGCTCCCCCGTGGGCAAGGCGGTGGGGCCCAATCACTTCTCTTCGTTGTTTCAAACCTCCGCTGAACGGAGGGACAAATCGGCTTCGCTTCTCCTTCTGAAAAATCCAACCACTGCTTAAAATTATATTGGGGCATGCCGCACTATTTAGCAACTTTCCGATTTAAGGAGGCATCCGACCCAGAAGGTGTCGGGCTTCACTGCCGAGGACCTCTCCATCCAGGGCGCCACCAGGCTAGCAGACTGAAAGGCTTCCCCAGGGCTACAAACAGAAGAAATGTTGTGAACCCATCAAACAACCAGGACCCTGTGGGGTTGGGAGATGAAGGAAGGAAAAAGGGCGATGCGGGAGACAAAGGCGGTCCAGAAGCAACAGGGTAAAGAGAGGAGAGTCTAGATTCGGAAACGGCCCCTCCCAGGAAGGGCTGCCTCGCTCAACTGTACAGTACTATGGGAATAAAAGCAGGAAATGCCACCGCTTTAATGTTGTACGCACATATTCTTGCTGTATGAATAAGGAAAAATCAATCACCTGCTTCTCCTTAATGTGGTGCAAGCTGGGAAAAACAACTTCCTCGCAGTACTCGGCCGAGGCCCACTTCCTGCTAACCGGCTTTAATACAGCAAAAGGTGGACACATGAGCTGGATTTGAATAATCGTTACCACCGTGTAGGTGGTATGCCACTTGCGCTCCAGAACTGACAAAGGGTTAAAGGGTGAACGTGCCCCAGCTCTGTGCCGGTGTCTCAATGACTGTTCCCAGCCACTCAGGCCATACTCCACACTCCCCAGGATCCAAGTTTCAGGCTTTGCTCTGCAGAGCTCCAAACCCAGGCAGGGAGGTCAAACCCTGAGCAAATGGTGGCTAAGCAGAAGGAAAGACTGGGTACAAGACAACACTGCCCACACAGTCTGAAATTCTCTTGCACTCCTTCCCTACCTCCATCCTCAAGTGTTGGGCTTAACAAAGCAGGCACCTGACCAGCAGAGTTAATTACGATACGCATGCACCCAGGAGAGGACAGAAAGTGCATGAGTGCAAAGTAACTTACTGCTACTGTTTAACTGAATGTCTTGAGTATAAACGACTGGATTCTAGGCCAATTCTTTTTCCAACTCAGATACTGTGAGTGCCTCCCCAGACGCACTCTCAAACAGTACTGTGTGTGTGCGAGGGTTAGACGCGGCAGTGCCCATAGTAAGACAACATGGCAGAGGCTGGCTGCAGCAAGAAGCTGGCTTCAGAGCCAAGAGTGATTCATCACACCTTAGCAGCAGCAAAATAGCACCATGCTATTTTAATCCCGTGGTGCTATTAAGAATAATTTTTTTAAAAGCAGTAAAAGACTTAGGGAAAAACAATAGCAAAAATAACAAAAACCATTTGCTAGGTCATTTGTGAAAGCACTCACTTTTACAACTGAGCATTCATTTGGAAAACAACAGGCGACTTACCTTACTTGACAAACCCTTTCAGTGACAAACCATTTTAACTTAACACAATTCCAAGGGAAATCGGTAGGCCAGATTCCAGCAAACACACTGTAATTCTAAATTCAAGAAAGCCAATCTCTTATTTGCCTGTGGGTAAACAACCTCTGCCCTAGAGCCCTTGAGCGATGCTCTTCTTTCAGCTTCTCTCCCATCTTTGGGAACACTGGAGCGAGGGCTCCTGCATAGGACGCCCCAGAGAGCTGATGGAGGGGATTTATTCACGCCGCCCCTTTTCACAGGTGCCTTGCCCGCCCCGCCACAGAGAACAGAGAATCCGGCGTTGGTGGCAATGTAAAGAAGCATGCGCGGGGGCCCTGCTGCTCTCTTCCCGAGCACCCAACAAATCCCAGCTTGCAGGAAGGCAACCCAGCAAGGTGCAGCTGCTGAGACCATCAGGATCGAATCTCTGCAGGATTCCCGATTCTCGCAGTGGCTCCAGCTCCGGCCTTACCTGTGTCCGCGCCGGCTCGCTCCGCTTCCGCTTGCGGGGTCCCTCCCGCTCCAACGGATCCACTTCGAGGCCTGAAGTTCGGAAGCAGGGGAGCATCTCAGACCAGGCCTTAGAGCTCCAGCGCCAGGGCAGGGGGTGCGGGGGAGATCGCAGGGGGGGGGGGGGCGGGGGCAAGGGGATGCAGGGCCAGGGACTCTAGGGGGCTGGGGTGCCGAAATGAGGGTGCAGGTCTAGGAGTTCGAGGGTGGGGGGGCGCGCGGAAGGTGGAGGGAGCGAGGCTGGGGGTTCGGGGACACATAGAGTGCGGGGGGCCGCGGGGCTGGGGAGTGGGATTCGGGGGTCGCGGAGGGTGCGGGCTTGGGGGCGATGGGGTTCTGGGGCTGCGGGGGGCGGGATTCGGAGGTCGTGCAAGGTGCGGGGCGGGGGCCGGGGGGTCGCGGGGCCCGCCCTGCCCTTCGCCCCGGCCTGCAGGGCCCCCGCGCGGTGCGTGCGTGGGCTGGCCGGGGCCTCTCAGAGCGGGATCTGGAGGCCGCACCGCGCTCACTCACCTCGGCCCGCACTTGCCGTTCGAGTCCGCACTCGGCCGGGCCTGGCGCTCGGCTAGCAGCGGCTGCGGGAAGGAGCAGAAGGGAGTTCGCAGGTGAGGGGGCGGCAGGCGGGCCGGGGCGGCGCGCGGGGGTCGCCCGCGGAGGGCGCCGCGCGAGCGGCGCGGGGCGGGGGCCTGCCTTAAAGGGGCCGCGCTCTCCCGGCCCAGCCGGCCGCCCCCGCGCGCTCATTGTTCCGGCAGCTGTCGCCCAGGGAGAGGCTCAGGGCTCCTCACGGGCATCCTGGAGGCGGGAAGCGCCCACCGCGGGGCCCGGACACTAGAGCGAAGGACACTTTCCTCTGAGCTCTCCCACAACCGATTCACGCGCTTCCCGGCCACGGTCCCGCGGAGGCCAGGGCTGGTGCCCCAGGGAGCAGCTGCCCAAGAGCTGGGCGGGACCGAGGGGGACGCAGTGCCCCGCTAGACTCCCCCTCCCCCGACCGTCCTCTGCCCGCGGGTGGTCGCCCAGCGCACTGTGGTGGTCTCGGGGACAAGAGTCAGGTCGCCCCGTGTTTGCTGATCCCGACCAGCCCTTTAACTTTATCGCGTTTCTTAGAGGGAAATCTGTCTAGCCATCTCTTTATTGGTACTTCATCCTTCTTTCAAGATCAAACGCTTCAGATCAAAGCCAAGATCAAACTCACTCCTATTTAAATAGAAGCAACTTGGCCGTGGAGCATTTTACACAAAGAGCAGCTTCTTAATGGAGACATCAGAGCGGAGAACTTTACTTTATCCCTCATTCCATATTCATTACCGCAGTACTTATAACTGCAGTGGCCATGCGCTTCTCCTTCTAAAATAAACAAGTTGCTTAAATGGGGGGTTCTTGACTTAATGTGTTTCCAGGAATACAAAAAAAAAAAAAAAAAGCCCTACAAAATCGAATTCTAAAGTCAATACGTTTCATTCTGTGTCATTATTAGCTAATGCTACAAAATTCATGTTCACTTGTTAAAGGTCTATCAACATGCTACTGAATATAATGTACAACTGTCTCCTACATTTTTACAATGAATAGTTAATACTTTGAAAAAATGTATTAACTATTCATTGTAAAAAGTACGAGACAGTTGTACATTATATTGAAAAAAAAAGTATGATGGGAATTTTGTAATAAACTGTAAATGGAAATCAAACTTTGAACTTTTTATGGATCTATGCTGCTTGTAAAATTTCCAGAATCAACAGAGATGTACCACTGCAGACACTTTCCTTCTACTCCGATCCTAACCATTCAATACTGACGCACTTAGTGTCTTGCCTAAACGGACCTTTCTTAAGTACCATCTTTGTTGACTTTTCAATGATTTTAAAAAAACACAATCTAAAAAAAATAACAATAACGGGCCGAGTGATAGATAGCCCAGCGGGTAGGGCATTTGCCTTGCAGCGGGGCCCATGCCGGCTGGGGTTCGATCCCGGCATCCCATACGGTCCCCCGAGCACCGCCAGGAGTGATTCCTGAGTGCAGAGCCAGGAGAAACTCCTGAGCATTGCCTGGTGTGACCCAAAAAGCAAAACAATAATAATAACAACAAATTCCAGCAAACATTAGCAAGTATTCCCATAACTATTGGATACCTACAGAGATAATAAGTTAACTATTGCAAATTAAGTTTTATGTAGACATCTGTGAAAATCTGTCAGTACTGAGTAGTTACATGCATGGTTTCACCCACTACAGTCAGTCTTCATCTGACTGCACTTCCATACGCATGCAGCATGCGCACACACACACACACACACACACACACACACACACAGTGACATTTTCTTTCCCCTGTCACCCAGCTAGCTCACAAAGAACCTAACAATTTCTAACATCAACTGAGCAAAGAAAATATCCTCCTGTCACTCATTTCTGCTACTACTCTGTGTGGGTAGAGAGGGGGTGGATCCTAAACGCTGCAAACTTGCTGTTCTTTGCTTCTGTTTCTTGGATTTCCTTCCCCACAACTCACCCTTCACAGAGAAGCCAGGAGGTGCTTTGGAAGATGGCTCAAATATTCCCACTTCACATTACTGGGCACTTCTTTTCTCTGCCTGATCAACTGGTCTCTACTTACCCCTAGCTACCCCTACCTCTGGGTTTAAATAAAACCTGTTTTGAAGACCCCTTTGTCACACCCCAAACCAAATTATGCCACTGTGTTATTCTTTTCCATAGTAAGTATCTCATTTCCCTTTAAAAAATTACCTTGATGGGGCGGAGCGATAGCCCAGCGGGTAGGGGCGTTTGCCTTGCACGCGGCCGGCCCATGCCTGCCGGGTTTGATCCCGGCATCCCATATGGTCCCCTGAGCACCGCCAGGAGTAATTCCTGAGTGCAGAGCCAGGAGTAACCCCTGAGCGTCGCTGGGTGTGACCCAAAAAGCAAAAAAAAAAAAAAATTACCTTGGGATTGGGGAGCACAGAGAGATGGGAACCAGGTTTGATTCCCGGCCACTAGTGGTTCTGAGCACTGCCAGATGCGGCTCAACCTCCCCCCACAAAAATGATTATCTTTTATAGCTGCTTATTTTTTTAATGTAACCATGCATGCCCCCTCTTCCTTCTACACTTTTAGAGTATACTACAGAAAAAAGAAAAGGTAAAGAAAGCAGAGTTTCTATTCGCCAGTGTAACACTTTCCTATTAACAATGCACATTGGTGTGTTATATTAGTTACAACCAGCAATACTGTTTGGTGCTACATTATTTTCTATGTTCTTGTTAACCAAAATATCTAGTTTACACCACCCTTTGTGCTGTAAATCCTATTATAGCTCTTTTAAATGTTTTTATAAACTTACTTACAGTCTATCTTCACAATGAACTTTTCAGATCCAGAAAGAAGGCTCAGTTTTGTTCTTGATTGGTGTCCAGCCATAAAAAACTCTTCCTGACTGGGGACATTGGTGGTGGGAAAGGTACACTGTGACCAGCGGTGTGTTGGAACACTGTATAACTGAAACCCAATTATGAACAACTTTGTAACTGTGTATCGCACAGTGATTCAATTAAAAAAAATACCAACTCAGCCTGGTGACTGGAGAGAAAATGGAGGAGTTAATTCGCTGGTCTTTCATCCTGCAGATCGGATCCCTGTATGACATGTTCCCACCCCTTTACTCCCTCACCACCATCACCACCAGGAGAGACCCCTGAGCTAGGAGAAGCCCCTAAACACTGAAGGTGTGACCCAAGCTATACAAAAGCTACCTGGCACAAAATTCCTGTTCAGTAACTATACCTAGTCAATAAATGTAAGAAAGGGGATCAAAGTAAATATGGGTTTTCAAGGGGTGCAGTCCACATGGAGATCTTTCTTATGAACTCTTCCTCTACTGGAGTGATTCAGTTTCCCGTTGCTGGTAAGATTGTGCCCCTCTCTTCCTACTTCTGCTACTGGACCAGGTTCAGTCAGGAGTCAGCAGTGGCACAAGCTTTCTTGCCAACCAGAAGGCTAAGGAAGAAACAGAGCAACAGGCCCTTGAGCACAGCAGGGGAACACTAACCCCTATGCAAAGGCAAAAGACCTTTGAATTCCAAAGAAGAAGGAAAAGTTTCCAGAAAGGCTTAAGAGCCCAAAAGTAGTCAAGGTAAAATCAAAGGTGACAATCTTGGATTAGGAAAAAAAGTTATCAAGTGTTTCTATCTTTAGTTTCTGCTCTATTATCTTTAGAGCATTCATCTGTTACCTTTCTGTGTTTTAGGAAAGTATGTGCCTACCTGTTCTGTCTCTGTGCAAGAATGAACACGATTCCTTTCTGGGAGAAGAATATAGCCCTGACAGGTGGACCTCCTAGTGGAAGTCCTCAGAGAGTCCAGTTTTTCAAAGAAAGAAATGCAGGTGCCAAAGAGACAGGAGTAATGCGCTTACTTGCTTCATGCCAACTCTGCTTATGATCTTTGGTACAGCCAATGATCTCTCCTGAGCACAGAGCCAGGAATGGACACTGAGAACCACTAGCTGTGATCCCAAAACAATCAAACAAAATAAAATGCTCTAAGTCATTTATAATTTGTCATTGTCTCTCCAGCCACCAGGCTGAGTCATATATTCCCCCAGCACTAGGAGGAATATATATATATATAGATAGATATATACATATATATATTAGATATATAGATATATATATATATCTATAGATATATAGATATATATATCTATAGATATATAGATATATATATCTATAGATATATATAGATATATACATATATCTATATGTATATATAGATATATACATCTATATGTATATATCTATATATACATATATCTATATGTATATATCTATATATACATATATAGATATATATAGATATAGATCTATATATATTCCTATATATAGGACTGTATATAGATCTATATCTATATATAGATATATATCTATATATAGATATAGGATATATATGTATATATCTATATATCTATATCTATATAGATAGATAGATCTATATATATCTATATATAGATATGTTCAATATATTTATCGAACATACAGATATGTTCAGGGTTGGGGAAATAAACATTTCATCAAAACTCTTCAGCACCACCTTCGAGAACGTCATGCAACAATTAGAATGGGAAGGAATGGGAGTGAAGATAGATGGTTGGCAACTACACCACCTCTGCTTTGCTGATGACATTGTTCTAATAACACCAAACATTAGCCAAGCAGCACAAATGCTGGCTGACTTTGACTGAGAATGTGGAAAGATAGGTCTACAGCTGAATCTCAACAAAACTATGTTCATGAAAAATGATCTACTTCCAGAGGTCCCATTCACTCTCAACGGAACAAACATCTCTGAATGCAGTAGTTATGTGCACCTAGATCGAGAACTCAACATGATGAACGACCTAAAACCTGAGCTGTGCAGGAGGAAGAGAGTGGAGTGGAATGCCTTCAAGAGCATCAAAGAAATAGCTAAAAGGACAAAGAACCTCCGGCTCCGGGCACATCTCCTTGACTCCACCATTCTCCCAAAGAGGAATTGAATATGCTTGCTTGGAATATCACGCCTCTCTCAAGTGAGAGGAGAAATCCAGAGTTCTGACCTCCGTCGATGATCCCAAGTCAGGGACACTGTCTCGTTTGCCAAGGCATTGAAAATTGGATGGGCTGGACATGTAATGCGATTTGGAGACGACCGCTGGACTAGAGCCGTTACCGACTGGATCCCACAGGATGACAAAAGATCACATGGCCACCCACCTACAAGACGGTTAGACTTCTTCGTCAAGACCCTGAATGAACAGTTTGAGGCTCTTCATATTCCTGCCCGCAACCAGATGCCATTGGGCTACACTGGCACTTGATAGGGTCAAATGGAAATGTTACTGGCGCCCGGTAGAGCAAATCGATGAATAACGAATGGGATGTCACGTAATCAAGTGACAGATATGTTCGATATATTTGTCGAACATACAGATATGTTCAATATATTTATCGAACATACAGAGCTTTAAAAAAACAAACCTCTGTCACATGCTTTGCAACTAGTGAACAGCAGCCTCTTGTGACAGCAATTCTGCCTGAACTCAACTCTTTACTGAGCATACTTGAGGCAATAGTCTTAGTTTTTCCTTTCCTAACTCTGAAGAATACAGTGAAATATCCACTAAGGCCTATAGGAGCCCTAGCGAAAGGGATGCCTAAAGCATGCTCCTAACACACACACACACACACACACACGCACACATGCACGCACGCACGCACTCACACACTGGATTTCTCTGACATTTAAATGACTAGCTACCCAACATGCTAGATTTTGGCTCAGGGTGGAGCCACACAGTGCTGGGAACTGGACTGCCTCTTACTGTCGCTTAGTAAAATCCCTCTGATCACGTTACGTTCTGATGAGAAGCACCCACTTCACTAAGGTATATGAGACAGGACAGTGGGAAGGGGCTTGCTTTGCACGTGGAACCCCAGCTAGAGGGATCCCCAGCATCAAATACGGCACCCCACTCCTGCCATGAGTGACAGAAGCAGAGCCAGGAAGAAGCCCTGAGCACCCTTAGGCGTTGCCCCTACCTATGAAATAATTATTTTCTGGGGTGGATCCACAGGGAAAATTCCCTGGTATCAATTATCAAGAAGAAATGGACATCGACAGCTGGTTAGTTTTGACCTCACAAACACAGTAGTCTGTCCTCTATCTTCTAGAAAGTTCCATATGCTACCATTTGTCAATTCTAGGAATTACAGGGCACATACTGCATGCTTATTAAACTCCTGGCACCATTTTTTTGTCCCTATAATTTTCACATTCTTATTTTTCCTCATTTCATTTCTATCAAGTTATATTTGCTTAGGAAGCTGCCTTTACTTTGGACAACAGGATGCATGGGCATGGGTAAATAAAGTACAGAGTTTGCTTTTTTTGTTTTGGGGCCATACCCAGTGGTGCTCAGGGCTTCCTCTGGTCTCTGCATTATAGGATCACTCCTGGTGGGGCTCGGGGATCCTATGGGATGCTGGGAATTGAAACTGGATCAGCCTCATACAAAGCAAGCACCATACTCACTATTACTCTAACTCTAACTCTTGTTTTTTCTTTCTCTAATTTTCTTTGTCCTTTTGAGGAGAAGAATTGGGGTGGAGAATTTTGACTATTTTTATCTTTGTTAAAAATACTTAGAAGTGTTAAAAATACCGTGTCGTATTTGATATGCCAATACCAGTAACAATTTTAGACCTCATTCCCATGACCTGATGGAATGGTTTGAGGCTCTTCATGTTCCTGGAGCAAACAGGTGTCCTTGGGCTCTACTTGCATGAGACAGGACATATGGAGATGTTACTGGTGCCCGCTCGAAGCAAATTGATGATGAATGGGAAGACAGTGATACAGTGATACTTAGAAGTGGAGTGTTGAAGCTAAGGCTATATTACTATACCTTACTTTAATATCACTTTAATGTCACTGTCTTCCCATTGTTCATCGATTTGCTCCAGTGGGCACTAGTAACATCTCCATAAGTCCTGTCACAAGCAAGTGGCATCTGCTTGCTCCAGGGACAGGAAGAGCCTGAAACCATTCTTCAGGTCATGGAACTGAGGTCCATAATTGTTACTAGTTTTTGGCATAACAAATAAATAAAATATGGGTAGCTTGCTAGGCTCTGCCGTGTAGGTGGTATACTATCAGTAGAAAGCTCTCATCTCGAGTATTTACTGATGAAACTTAATATGCAAGAAAAATTGTTTAAAAAATTAAATACAATTCAATACAAACTTTACACAGGACTAATCTATCCCAAACCAAGTATTTCATCTCCTTTGGTATTGAAAGTCTTCTGGGCTCAGGCTACAAGGAGAATGCCCCAAGGACCTGCTATAATGCCCACACTGAGTACCACCAAAGACTCCCTGCTTCTGCACACAGCAATGGACTGAAGCCGCCCTTGTTCTCAGGAAAGTCACATAAGCAGATGATAATGTGGCACTAGATGAGGGGACATAGGACAGCCCATCTGTGTTGGAATCCAGAGTTTGCCAAGTATTAGCTGTTTGTCCTTTAGTGAGTCTCGATTTTTTTTTTCTTTTTTTTTGCTTTTCGGTCACACAGGTTGATGTTCAGGGGTGACTCCTGGCTCTGCACTCAGGAATTACTCCTGACAGTGGTCAGGGACCATAAGGGATGCCAGGGATCGAACCCTAGTCAGCTGCATGCAAAGCAAATACCCTACCCAGTGGACTATCACTCTAGCCCCCTTGCACTCCTTATTCTAGGGGGGTTTACAAATCTTAAAGCCCAGGTGGAACTGCATACCATGTAAATTAGTATCTCTGGGAACTGGTCACTGTTTAAAATAGGGGCGATGGGCTGGTGTGCAGTGGGTAGGTAGCTAGCCTTGTACACAGCCTACTTAGGTTTGATTCTTGGCACCTTATATGGTCCCCAGAGCACTGCCAGGGAGTAATTCTTGAGAGCAGAATCAGGAGTTAATTCCTGAGCATTGCTGGATGTGGCCTCTGAACCAAAATAAGTAAATAGATGCCACACCTACAGACCACCTCCAGTAGTTTTGTTTTTTTTTTTTTTTTGCTTTTTGGGTCACACCCGACAATGCTCAGGGGGTTTCTCCTGGCTCTGCACTCAGATGCCCCTACAGGCATAGGTGGCCTGAAGGTGTTGGGGCTTTGCAGAAGCATCAGAAACACACCTGGTGGTGTTCAGAGTCAACCACAGCTATGTGCTTGGGCCAGGGCAGTGTTTCCTATATCTTAATCTAGGGAAAAATTTCTGGGGGAGATTAATTCTCTCTCTGTCTCTCTCTCTCTCTCCTCTCTCTCCCCTCCCCACCACTCACCCCCCTAAATAAAATGGAAAATTCAAGACTGTCCAGAAGGAAAGGTAGAAAGGTAGAAGTTGTTTGATTCTTCAGAGTTTATTCCTGATGCACAGACAATGCCAGTCTGGGTCCTCACCCAGATAAAAATTCATAGAGCTTCAGAGAACCTGATGTCAATGCTGATGTAAAAGGCTGAAGACATGGGGTGATAGTTCTCATTCATCCCTCATAGACAATGTTATAATTATGTTGATGGTTGCTACCTATTTTCTAGTGAAAGACATTTTGCATTTGGAAATTGCTGGCAAGAACTCAGGACACCTCATTCACTGCTACAGTGATGTCAACTAGTTGAACCAATTTGGAAAACAACTCGGAAACTTCTCAAAATAACTAGAGATTAAGCTTCCATGTGGCCCAGAAATTCCACTTCCAGGCATCTGCCCCAAAGACTCAAAAGTTCTATTCAGAAAAGACAAGTGCAGCCCTATGTTTACTGCAGCGCTATTCCCAAGAGCCAAAATCTGGGGACAACCAAGGTGCCTCAGATCAGGTGACCCGATGAATGGATAAAGAAACTGTGGTATATCTATACAATGGACTACTATTCAGATATAAACAAAAAATGAAATCATCCAATTTGCTGCTCTGTGCATGGAGCTGGAGAGTATCTTGCTGAGAGAAGTTACTCAGAAGATGAAGGACAGACACAAAATGATCTCTCTCATATGTGGGATATAAAGAAGCACAGTAGGGTGATAATAAATGACCAAAGGCAACAGAACCTGAGAGCTGGTGCATAGAATAGTGAAGTGTGTGTGTGTGCGTGTGTGTGTGCGTGTGTGTGTTGTGTGTTGGGGGGTGTGCTGACCCTAGACAATGGTGTCAAAGACACTTTGTGTGTCTGGAGCTGGAACACATGAGATCATGCCACTGACATCACTGTAAAATTGCCAATCAGTAACTAAAATAAATTTAGTATTATACAAAGAAATAGGGTACAGTGAGTACCAATGAGTATGAAGAGTACCAATGTGTACCAGGTACACTGTGCTGTGTGCATGGCATCTACTTCCTGCAATAAGCAGTCTTGGGGAAGTGAATTCCAATCAAACAGGCTTTCTCATGCAAAAGACATTGACACTTAGGGAAACTACTCTGCCAAGTGCCTTACACAAGATGAATGGGAAACAGTGATACAAGTTAGGATGAATTAAAGACAGTGATGCATGTTGATGTTCCAACTGTCTAACGGCACTCAAATAGGGGGGTACTTGAACATTCCCTAAGACAGGAGTGGTGGTGGCTCTGTGAATGTGCCCACATGGTGCCATGGTGTCTAAGAAAGGAGACTACTCTTTTGCTTCCCCCCACCCAGCACGGCCACTTTTCTTTTTCTAGCTTGTCTATTATTGGGTGGGTGGGGGTGGAGGCATGTGCTCAGGGTACCACTTGGTGCTGGGGACAGCACCAGAATCACCTGGCAGTGCTAAGGGTACCACTTAGTGCTGGGGACAGAGCCAGAATCACAGGCACACAAAGCAAGTGACTAAACTTCTGGACTGTCTCTCTTGCCCAGCATGTCTATTTTTGAAAAACTGTGGTACATGGGGCCAGGAATGTCCCTCGGCTGCAGACCACTTGCCTTGCAAGTCTGAATCCTGGGGTTTGGTTTATCCAAAAATGGAAAAAATCAAAACGAAACAGAAACAACTGGGAACCGGAGTGTTAGCACAGCAGGTAGGGCATTTGCCTTGCATGCGGCAGACCTGGGTTTGATCCCTGGCATCCCATATGGTCCCCTGAGCGCCACCAGGAGTAATTCCAGAGTGCAGAGCCAGAAGTAACCCTGGAGCATTGTCAGATGTGACCCCCCAAAAGCAAATAAATAAATAAATAAATAAATAAATAGATAGATAGATAAATAAATAGATAAATAAATAAATAAACAAACAGCCAACAGTACTTAGCCTGAGTTGCTGATCATCTGTTCTTCCAAAGGAACCAGATGATGTCACAGTGAGCAAATAAAAGGATTCAGATCATCCCTCCCTCTATTCAGAAGGTCTTCAATCATAAACACACACACACACACACACACACACACACACACAAAGAGGGGAGAGGCGGGGGAGAGAGAAGAGAGAGAGAGAGAGAGAGAGAGAGAGAGAGAGAGAGAGAGAGAGAGAGAGAGACTAACTACGGCTGTGGGAGGTAAGAAAAGCAAAATCCAACCCAAATGAAGCAGGTAGGGGAGGTTTCAAATATAAATAATACATGAGAAAAGTGAATGTTTGTTTCTAAACATTTGGATCCATATAAGAAGTATTCCAGGAAGACACGGGAGGGACCAGATGAACTGGTTGCTAATCTTTTTTACTTTCCTTTTATTGATGGCTCCACCAGCAAGGACTGAATCAATGTTTAATACCAGCCTGAGCCATGCCCTTTTTAGGAAAGCACCAGCTCACAACTTCCCTGTGCAAAATGGTTTGTCCTCCTCCCTTTCTGCTGCTTCTCCCCTGCAAGTAGGTGGGAGAGTAGGAGCTGGGGAATGTGAACTTAATCCAGTGTTGATCAGCCAAGCAGTAAAAGCTCATTGTTCTTTGGATACCAAACATAACTTCTTTCTACCAGAGATCAAGCTCGTCATTCTTCCAACAACGTAGCCTTTGTGCTTGGCAGCATGAGGGATAGATGTGCACCACAAACAAAGTTTTTCTTAGATGCATCACAAATACCATTTGATATGCAGAATTGTAGAACCTACTTTGTCCATTTACACTCACATACAATCAGTTATGTTAGAATCCCTTTAACACTCTTCTAAGGTCATTTCTGCTCTTATAATTATGGATTTCAATTTACAGTGCACACATTCCAGTCTGCTTTAGTTTTGCTTTCCAACGCTGCCTCCTGTAGTGCAAGAACATTTAAAGTCCTGCAAATGGACCATAAAAGATGCCATTTCTACTTTCAAGTCCTAGTCGATGGACGTGGCTTAACTCATTCAAAACCATGTGTGATGATGGGAAGGAGCCGGCCAGAAGGGGAAACCTAGACACGTCCTTGCACCGTCACACATCATACCACCTCTCTGAACCCATGGTGTGGCGCTAACAACAGCTATTGCCTCAAAAGGGCTACAGTGAGGATAAAGTGACAGTGACCACAAATTCTTCTCCTCTTTCCCCTCACAAAATCCAGTTCTGTATCTTACATTTAAGTAAATTCTCAACGGCCCCACCATAGTGGAGCTGTGACATCATATTAAAATGCCTCATTCCACCACCACACAGATGTCATTGAATGGAGCACAGGGACATAGGTCCTTATGTAAGTAAGCCACAATAAGTAAGAGCCCCAAGGACAGAGAACACAAAGGAGTAAATACTCTTCTCAAGTGCCTGAGTCAGGGCAATGATTCCATCTCTGGTTCCATCTCACTTAAAGCAACAAGCCTGCTCTTGTTTTCTGTTCTATACAGTTCTGTCTGGGGCCATATCCACAGTACTCAGGGGCTCTCCTGGTTGTGTCTAAGTGACCATGTGGTATACTGACGACTAAGCATACTCAGCAGATCACAAGCTGGAATTTGGTACCATTGTCTCATTCACTAAGGCACAAGTGTACCCAATCCCACATGAAAAGACATTAAGAACTACTGGTAGCAGCTGCATAAAACCAAAGCCAGAGGGCGAGGAAGTGGCCCCACAGCTAATGGTCTGCCCTGCAAGGCGGAGTGAGTTCCATCCCCAGAGCTGCAGTATATGAGGATTTTTTTTCCTCACAGCTCTGCTCTCTAAGATTCTGATGCAGCAAGGAATCCTGGTGTATGTGAGCATGACCCCTAGAATAGGGACACCCACACACCGGCAAGTACCCCAACCATAGATAGAAATGTGTGTGCCTGAGCCCTGGTGAGCACTGCGGTGTGCCTGAGCGAGCAGCACCATGGCAGCATCTAAGGACCACAGCTAAGAGCAGAGGCAAGGGACACACACACACAGAGGAATATACTAGTTTAGTTTAGAAAACATCATGTTGGGGGGCTAGAGCCACAGTCAGCGTTTGCCTTGCACATAGCTGACCCAGGTTCGATCCCTGGCATTCCATATGGTCCCCGGAGCACCACCAGGAGTAATTACTGAGTGCAGAGCCAGGAGTAACTCCTGAGCATCGCCAGGTGTGACCCAAAAAAAAAAAAAAAACAGGAAAAACATGCTGGGCAAGAGTGACACTACAGCAGGTAATGCTGCACACAACCCACCCAGTTCCATCCCGCATCCCTGAGAGCCCCCGAGGAGTAATTCCTGAGTGTAGAGCTAGGGAGGAACCTCTGAGCACCACTGGGCATGGCCCAAAAATCAAAACCAACCAAACCAGATCAACCAAACCAAACAAACAAATAAAAAAAAAAATCACGCAAATAGTTCAGAAATAAAGCTTTTAGCATGGGCAGATTTGCTTCAGATTCCTCATGTATAAAACAAATATAAAAATGAGCATGCGGGCCTTGGATGCGCCTGGGGAAGCTGGAACTCCCTTCCCTGGCTAAGCTGACCATGGGGCTCTCGGGAGGGCAGATGGGTTTTGGGAGTGGGCCCATCACCTCCGGGGGTCCCAGAAGCAGCCGGATGAGACCCGCCCACCACACTAGCCACCACCTTTGCTGTCCGGACGCTGGAACACTGCCTCACGACCAGATTGACAGAGCAAAACCAGTTCCAGCCCAGGTCGCGCGGCCGCGGCCACGCTCCATCAAAATAGTGGAAACAGTGATGTCCTTTAATCCACTGCATTCCACGATGTGCAGGGAAATTTTGGCGGGAGGGAGAGATAGGGAGGAGAGAGAAGACATGCAGAACCCGCCAAGTAGTTGAGGTGAGGAAGGGGGAGGGAGGTGGGGACATTGGTGATGGGAGATGGGTTTGGGTGGAGGGTTGGGTGTTGGAACGCTGTGGAACCAGAACTCTGCATGAGCATCTTTGCAATTGTATGTCTAAAATGGTATAATAAAATTTGGGGGAAAAAATAAAACGAGTATAAAAATAATGTTGACCTTAGGGAACACCGCAATGCTTATTACATACAAAGATACCCTTTTTCTTCATTTTGAGAGTCGGAATTTGGGGGTGGGGTGGGGCCACACCTTGTGGTGTCTGGGAATTACTCCTGGTTCTGTACTCAGGGATCACTGCCGGTGGGGCTCTGGGTATCTTATAAAATGCTGGGGATGGAACCTAGGAGAGCTGTGAGCAAAGAAAGCACCTTCCCACTGTGTCATCACTACAGGTGTCTGGATCTGTACACAGTATGCCCAAGATACTTGACAGGGAAGGGAAAAATGAAATAAAAATACACTATTTGATATACATGTGTGTATATATATACATGTATATAATATACACATGTATATTCTGGAACACATGCTGTTCCAGAGAGAGACATGGGGCATAGCTGCTACTGCCTCTCACTGTGCCCAGCCGGTCATGAGGTGTCCGTGAGGGATGGCAGGTTCTAGCCATGGCCCACCACCCCAGCAGAGCTTCACAACAAGCCAGACGACCCCCACTCCATGAGGACCTCCATTTTCCACATCCAGACTTCCCCTCGTCAGAACTCCACCCAGCAGACCAGCCTATCACAGCCCGGCTCATCGAGATCCACCCTGCTGCAGTCTTTTTAATCCAGCCCAGGTATGCCGGTCCAGAGACAGACATGGGGCAGAGCTGCTACTGCCTCTCACTGTGCCCAGACGCTCATGAGGTCCCCGTGAGGGATGGCAGGTTCTAGCCCTGGCCCGCCACCCCAGCAGAGCCTCACAACAAGCCAGACGACCCCCACTCCATGAGGACCTCCATTTTCCACATCCGGACTTCCCTCATCAGAACTCCACCCAGCAGACCAGCCTATCACAGCCCGGCTCGCGCGCCACTTGCAGCCACGTGGTTCATCAATAAATGCTGGATTTTGAGATGACTACAAGAGTATGCTACCCACACGGCAGAGCCTGGCAAGCTACCCGTGTCGTATTTGATATGCCAGATACCAGTAACAATTATAGACCTCATTCCCATGACCTGATGGAATGGTTTGAGGCTCTTCATGTTCCTGGAGCAAGCAGGTGCCCTTGGGCTCTACTTGCATGAGACAGGTCCTATGGAGATGTTACTGGTGCCCGCTCGAGCAAATCGACGATGAACAGGAAGACAGTGACAGTGACAGTGATAATATACACCTCAAATATATAACAGAAAGAGGTCTAAGTTCATTTTTTGCATGTAGCTGCTCAGTTTTCCCAGCATCACTTGTTGAAAGAACTTTTTTTGCTCCACTTAATATATTTTTCTCTTTTATCAAAGATAAAGTGATCATATATTTGTGAGTGTGTGTCAGGATTTTCAGTTCTATTCCATAGGTCTACAGGTCTGTCTCTATACCAATATCATGTCATTTTAATTACTACTGCTTTGTAGTACAGTTTGAAGTTGGGAAAGGTGATGTCTCCCATCTTCTTTTCCCCAAGGATTGCTTTAGCTATTTTTGGTGATTTGTTACTCCATACCAATTTCAGGTGTGTTTGGTCAATTTCTTTGACAAATGTCATGGGTATCCTTATAGGTACTGCACTGAATCTATATAAAGCTCTAGGGAGTATTACCATTTGACAATATTAATTCTCCCAATCCATGAGTAGGGAATGTGTCTCCATTTCCTCATGTCTTTTTATTTCTTGAAGCAATGTCTTGTAGCTTTCTTTGTATAGGTCCTTTAGATTCTTAGTTAAACTAATTCCTAGGTATTTGATTTTCTGTGGCACAGTTGTGAATGGGATCATTTTCTTAACATCCATTTCTTCTCTTTGTTATTCGTGATATAAGAAAGCCATTGATTTTTGGGTATTGATTTTGTACCCTGTCACTCTACTATAGTTATCTGTTATTTCTAGGTCTTTTTTTAGAGAGTTTAGGGTTTTCTAGGTATAATATCATGTCATCTGCAAATAGTGATAGCTTAGACCTTTTTAATGACATGCACAAAAGTCAGATCAAAAATGGATTAAAGATCTCAATATCAGACCTGAATCTATAAGATACATCAAAGAAAAATATTGGCAAAACCCTCTATGATCACTTGTATCACTTGTATCACTTGTCTTCCTGTTGTTCATCGATTTGCTTGAGCAGGCACCAGTAACATCTCCATACGTCCTGTCACATGCTAGTGTTGCAAAAGGGCATCTGCTTGCTCTATGGACAGGAAGAGCCTTAAACCATTCCTTCAGATCATGGGAATGAGGTCCATAATTGTTACTGGTTTTTGGCATATCAAATAAAACATGGGTAGCTTGCCAGGCTCTGCTGTGTAGGTGGTATACTCTCAAAATCCTTTATGATATTGAAGCTAAAGGCATCTTCAAAGACAAAACACCATTGACAAAGCAAATGGAAGCAAAAGATAAGCACATGGGATTATATGAAACTGAAAAGCTTCTGCACCTCAATAGAAACAGTGACCAAGATATAAAGGCAGCCCACAGAATGGGAAAGAATACTTACCAATACCCATCTGATAAGGGGGTTAATATAAAAGATATACAGGTCCCTGGTAGAATTTTCAAGAAAAAAACATTCAACCCCATTAAGAAATGGGGAGAAGAAAGGAACAGAAATTTACTGAAAGAAGAAATATCATGTGCCAAAAAGCATATGAAAAAGTGCTCTTCAAAAAAAGTGCTCTTCATCATTAATCATCAGGGAGATGCAAATCAAAAACAACAATGAGGTATCATATCACACCACAGAGACTGGCACACATCCAAAAGAGCAAAACAACTGGTGCTGGCGTGGATGCAGGGAGAAAGGAACTCTCATCCATTATTGGTGGGAATGTTGACTGGTACAGCCTTTTTGGAAAACAATATGGACATACCTCCAAAAATTAGATATTGAGCTCCATTTGAACCAGCAATACCACTACTGAGAATATACCCTGGAAGCCCAAAAACACATAGTAGAAACACCATCTGCACTTCTGAAGAAACATCACAGCACTATTAACAATAGCCAGAATCTGGAAACAACCTGAGTGCCCTAGAACAGAAGACTGGATAAGAAACCATGGTACATCTGCACAATGGAATACTATGCAGCTGTCAGGAAAAATGAAGTCATGAAATTTGCCTACAAATGGAAAGACATGGAGATCATCATACTTAGTA
Source organism: Cryptotis parvus (assembly GCA_021461705.1). Classification (NCBI taxonomy): domain Eukaryota; kingdom Metazoa; phylum Chordata; class Mammalia; order Eulipotyphla; family Soricidae; genus Cryptotis; species Cryptotis parvus. Next base: position 156,127 of record JAJIBD010032096.1, read on the forward strand.
AAATCAGCCAGAAAGTAAAGGACAGATATAAAATGACTGAATTCATCTGTGGGCTATAACTATATACCAGTGTTCTACTAATTGTTGGAAATGGTAATGCCAAACTAGAACTGAGCATTAAATGTAGGCAAAGGGATTTACATTACCCCTAAATGTATGTATGGCAAGTCAGAATGGGTAAGGGAAGAAAGTGAGAGAGAAGGAGAGAACAAGAGAGAAAGAAGAGAGAGAGAGAGAGAGAGAGAGAGAGAGAGAGAGAGAGAGAGAGAGAGAAGAGGCAAAGTAACTGTTATAGAGCCAGGCTGGGGGAGATGGAAGGGAATCTGGGGACATTGGTTGTGGGAAATGTGCACTGGTGGAGGGATGGGTGCTGCAACATTATATGAATGAAACCCAATCATGAACATCTTTGTAAATGTCTATCTCATGGTGTTTTAAAAATTAAATAAAAAATATAACAACACATATGTAACTAATAGAATGTATAGTTTACTTATTGACCCATTTACAGCTTAATTCACTAGAAGATGTACACTAAGGAAGACAGCCTTCATTACCAAACTAATGACAATAAGGAAGAAACAAAATTGGAGAAGAGACCAGTGAGAAATTGGGAGATGCAGAATAAAAATTTCTGCTTGGCTGCATGGACAGCGAAAACTTAGAGCAGGCGCAAGTGCAGCAGGAAGCTGAGAGAAAGCAGGCAAGCAGGAGAGGCACGAGAGGTTGCTCTGCCGGGGCTTAACTTCCTCCCAGGGAAAAGGACCCAGGGCAAGGCTCTTCCCATCTCTCCAGTCCAATCCCATTATCACATGTTGCCCTGGAGACAAGGTTCCATCTCTGCTGTATTGACTCTGGACTCCCTCCCATGCATTTTCATGCCAATAAAGTCACTGAAATTAAAGAAGAATTGAATTGTGAAGGTTTGGGGGCATAAATAATGTCATATTATAGAGTGAGGGCTAATAACAACCAGGATATCTTAATGAGCTTAAGGAAAACCATATGATCTATGTAGCCCTCAATGCAGTTTGAAATCCCCCTTGGCCTACAAAGGAAAATATTTTTAGCATGTAGCACACTTTGCAACAGACATATCCATGTACAGAAAATAAAATTTTAGGGAAGCATCTGGGTTTGATCATTTCTCCTTGTACCTCAAACCCAAGCAGCCTTTACAGCAGGCACAAGCAACACCCTACTTCAGCTCTGCAAACACTGTAGCAAGTTCTGATTAACATTTCATTACCGACTATCTGTTTCGCTTTATAAAGCAGCAAACATTCTGATGTTTCAAACACACAAACACCATGAAAATGTGGTATTGCAGCAGCGTAGGTCCTTAGTGTCCTAGCCCCCATTAAAGGCGCATGCACTGACGTTTTCTTTCTAAGGTCACTGAGATGACAGTGTACTTACTTTTACATTAAAGTGAATCCTCGAGGGCCAGAGAGTTGGGTCAGACTGTGCACTGGCTGACCCCAGTTTAACCCCTGGCACTGAATATGGTCCTGAGCACAGTCAGAAGAAAGCCCTGAGCACTGCTGATTATGACCCCAAACAATCAAAGCAGGATCTTAAAAATGAAAGCAGCTGCTACCAAGGTAAGATTCAACTGGGGCTTTCTTGGGTCTTTAGGAACATCGAGAATTGCTGTGGGAGTACAGCGGGTAGGGCACTTGCCTTACATGCAGCAGACCTGGGTTCAATTCCCATTACACCACATGGGTCCTTCAAATTCTGCCAGGAGTGCATAGCCAGGAATAAGCCCTCAGCACCACTGAGTATGACTCCCCAAACAAACAAAAATAGAATTAATAACCTGAGCAAAACAGTTTTTATCTCCTGGCTACCAAACAGCTTCCTATCTGTGAATTATGAATCTGAATCTGAATCAGAAGCAAAAAAAAAAAAAAAAAAAAGCCAGGGAGCAGTTCAGATTGGCTGTAGTATCTCTCTGGATTTTGTTTTGAGGTGATCTGGTGAGAGTTGAAGGAGTAGAAGAGGAGTCTGTAGGGAATTCGGCCTGGGCTAAATCCTCACTTGGGAGAAGGAGGTACCTGATACACTGGGTGCAGCTCTGCGTGCCAGCTCCGCCACTCAGCTTGGTGGCCGTGGCCATGCTCTATCTCTCAGCTGTGTGGAGATGCTGCTCTTTTGGGGAGGAGGGGAAAAGGGTTTGAGCAATACCTGAAGGTGCTGCAGTTCTTCCCATTTTTGGTACTGGGGAGTTGTAAAATGAGACTGGAGCTCTAGCCCACATTCCATCCCCCATCTCCTCAGCCTGATACTGACTTTTTTTTTATCTATTTTGATATTTTGGGTTTTTTTTAATTGGGGGTTGGGGGTCACACTTGATGTGCCAGGCCTTTTCCTGGCTCTGTGCTTAGGGATCATGCCTGACACTGCTCAGGGACCTTATGCAGAGCCAGGGAGCAGATCAGATTGGTTGTATGCCTGCTGTAGTATCTCTCTGGATCCCATTTCTATTTTTAAAATAATTTTTTGGCTTTTGGGATCACATCCCATGGTGCCCGGGGGATGACCAATGCTGAATGATCAAGCCTAGGCTCAGGCTAACCACTGAGCTATCTCTAGAACTCCGGATGTGCTCCTCCCACAGTGTTTGGGGGCCACAACCAGCTGTGCTCAGGACTCAGTCCTGGCTCTGTACAAGGGGATCATACCTGGCAGGACTCAGGGGGCCATATGTGGTGCCCCAGATAATATAACCCAGGTGAGGTCCATGCACGGCAAGGGCCTTAACCTCTGTCTTATCAGGCCCACCCCAATGCTGCCCATAGTTAAACATGCATGTAGAGGTGGGCAGTTGCACCGCCACTGACTGGCACTCTGTGTGACACATGTGACACTCTGTCCCATGTGTGCTGGCTGACATGCTCCTGTTCTCTGTCCACAGAGGGCACAAAACAAGGGCAGCAAGCCCACAGAACTGGAGTTTGCTGCTGAGAAAATAAGAGGATGCAGGAAACATTCCTCTAATGCCTTAGAAGGTTCACAAGACACTTTCTATCGCACTCACTGCTTTCCCTTGTTTGTTGTTTTAGTGACCTGGCATTAGGGTCTGATTTAGTTTTCATCTCAAGGAGGCCTAATTTTATCTTTCTAAAGGCAAAACTCGAAAGAATTTCTATGTTCTCTTATTCACATTGAGCAAAAACACCTGCTTGGTGGTGCTCCGGGCTTATTCCTGGCGCTGAGCTCAGGGGTCACTCCTGGTGGGGGCTTGGGGGCACATGTGGTGCCAGGATCAAGCCCAGCGTGAGAGGCGAGTGCTCTACCTCCACTCTCTCTCTGGCCCCCAACAGATCCACTTTCTGGGTGGGGTGGCATGGGACGGGGGGTTTGGGCCACATCTGCTATATTCAAAGTTTATTCCTGGCTCTGAGCAAACCGGTGTTGGCTGCATGCAAGGAAAGTCTTGTCCCTGTACCCTCTCTTTGATGCTGTTCACAGATCTTGTAAAAGCCAATACAAAGATGGGACTAAGCTCACTGGATTAAACGCAGTAGTGCAAACAATCACACACTGTGTCAGTGACAGGGATGGGGAGGAGGCTCTGTGGGCCTGGTCTGGCACAGAGAGGGGCTCTGGACTTAGATGGGTCAGCCATGGTCTCTTGGGTAAATGAGGAGAGTTTCTCTAGGACTCACTTCCCTCCTGGGATCCTAAGGCAAACAATGCCCTGCAATTCCTGAAAAGACTAATATTTGACCTGGAAGCAATAAATACACCAAGAAATATGCTGTGGACCTACTAAATATAATGGATAATTATATATATATATATATATATATATATATATATATATGATTATGCATAAAGGCTGGTTAGAGGCTCTCAGAAGCGACTTTTGCAGCCTTGGTCAGTAATTGGGAGCCTGTAACTACTTCTAGCACGTAATGTTAAAGAACATTAACATCCCTTCTGAGAGCCTCTAACCAGATGTGACCCAGGGTCAAAGGTCCTGGATCTGGCACACGCATGTCTCAAGGCCTCCCCAGTGTAAGGGAAAGAATGATGCAAACATGTCATCAGCCTTTGATAAGATTCTATTCATTATGTCTTCAGTTGATTAAGAAGAAAAAGAGGGTTATTCTTTTTTCCAAAGCAGAATCAGGTATTTTTCTTTTGACACAGTTGTTTAATCTGAAGCTGATCTCTTTATCTTTTGGGCTAAAGTGGGTCCTGAGTTTTGCTGGGGAGGGCCACTCATGTGATCTCCCGACCAATGGCACTATAGCTGAATGTTGGGGCACAGAGGTACCGGGGTTTCCAGGCTACCCCCACTGGGGGCCGGATTGAAAGCCCCACATGCAGGCAGCTCTCACGACTTCCTCCCAGCCCGGACTCTCAGGCTTAATTTGGGTTTCCATCGCTGCTTCCTCTGATACTGTCGGTGACATACAGCTCCATCACAGTAGAACCCTACCCCAAGCTGGTCTCTTTTAGCAATAGCTTTCACAGGAGCAATCTCCCACTGAGGTCAGAATGTGCTAGAATCTGAGTAAACTGGAAACAAGTGCATGAACATTAGATGCCTGATGTCTCAGTATGACACCCCCTCGGGGGACTATCACAATATTTGTCTGTGACAACAAGCTATGATGAGACTGTGTGGGGTCTTGCAGTCAGCTGTCTTCTGATGAACTTGTCTGGGCAATGGTGGCCAACAGGAGATGTCACAGCACAGGCATCTCCTGGCTCAGATGCAGGCCTCCGTGCATGTTGGACAGGGATGAGATGGTTGGTTTATTTTTGTTTTGGGGCCACACTGCAAGGCCCCAAAATAAAACCCATGTCCGCCTCATGCAAGGCAAGCACGCTACCCTTGCACTGCCTTAATGTCTCTAGCCCCTATTTTATTTTTTTTTGCCCCCCCCACCCCTCCCCCCGTCCCCCCCCCCCCCCCCTTCTCTCCCCTCTCTCTCTCTCTTTTAAAACGAATATAAATCAAAGGGCTCCAAAAGTTTACCTTGTACTCAAGAAAGAAGGAAACTTCTTTTTTTTTTCTCTTATTGATGCAGTGTATTATGTTGATTGACTTGTGAATGTTGAACCATCCTTGCAGTCCCAGGATGAATCCTACTTGGTCACTTGATCACTTGAAGTCATGATGTATAATCTTTTGATGAGTCTTTGGATTCTGTTTGCTAGTATTTTGTTGAAGACCTTGCATCTGTGTCCATCAGGGAGATTGATCTGTAGTTTTCTTTTTTTGATATCTCTGTCTGCTTTGGGTATCAGGGTGATATGTGCCTCATATAAGCTGGGAGTGTTTTGTTTCTTCAATTTCCAAGAAAAGCTTAAGAGGACTGGCAGTAATTCCTCTTTAAAGATTTGGAAGAATTCACTAGTGAATCATCTGTAGCTGGGCTTTTGTGTTTGGGAAGATTTTTTTTATTACTGTTTCAATTTCCTTGGGCTTGTTCAGGTATTCCAAATCTTCTTGGTTCAGCCTTGGGAGATTATAGGAATCCAAGAATCTGTCCATTTCCTCCAGGTTCTCTTGTTTTGTGGCATATAGACTCTCAAAGTAATCTCTGATGATCTTTTGAATTTCTGTGATTTCTGTTGTGATGTCCCCCTTTTCACTTCTGATTCTGTTTATTAGGGTTCTCTCTCTCCCCCTTTGTGATTTTTGAAAGTGGTTTGTCGATTTTGTTTATATTTTCAAAGAGCCAGCTCTTGGTTTCATTGATCATTTGGGATTCCAGCTCATTGATTTCCTTCCTTCCTTCCTTCCTTCCTTCCTTCCTTCCTTCCTTCCTTCCTTCCTTCCTTCCTTCCTTCCTTCCTTCCTTCCTTCCTTCCTTCCTTCCTTCCTTCCTTCCTTCCTTCCTTCCTTCCTTCCTTCCTTCCTTCCTTCCTTCCTTCCTTCCTTCCTTCCTTCCTTCCTTCCTTCCTTCCTTCCTTCTCTTTTTAACTTTATGGTCACATCCAGCGATGCTCAGGGGTTACTCCTGGCTCTTTGCTCAGGAATTACTCCTGGCAGTGCTTGGAGGACCATATGGGATGCCAGGGGTCGAACCAGGGTTGGCTGTAAGGCAAATGCCCTACCCTCTGTACTATCATTCTGGCACCCGGCTCTTTGATTTCTGCTCCAAGTTTTATTATTTCCTTCCTTCTGCCTGTGTTGGGCCCCTTTTTGTTGCTCATGTTCTAAGACTTTAAGCTGTGAAGTTAAGTATTTATCTGGCCCTTTCTTCCTGACAAACACTTGCAGAGCTATAAATTTTCCTTATAATACTGCCTTTGCTGTGACCCACAAGTTCTGGTAGTTTGTGTCTTCATTTTTATTTGTTTTTTTTTTCCTCTTTGATTTCCTGTATGACCCACTGGTTGTTTAGCAGTGAGCTGCTTAGTTTCCAGGTGTTTGATTTAGTCCTCTGTTTCTGTATGTGATTAACTTCTATTTTCAGTGCTTCATGGTCTGAAGGACTAGTTGAAACAATTTATATCTTCTTGTTTAAGGTATGTTTTGTGTCCCAGCAGGTGGTCTATCTTGGAGAATGTTCCATATGCACTGAGAAAAATGTGAATTCAGCTTTTGGGGGATGAAGAACCCTATAAATATTCACTAGCTCTCTATCTTCCATTTCTTCTTTCAGTGCCAGTATTTCTTTGCTGATTTTCAGTCTTGTTGCTCTGTCAAGAGGTGACAGGGCAGTGTTAAAGTCTCCAATTACATCTGTGTTGCTGTCAATGTCTTCCTTGAAGTCCAGTTCTAGTTATCTTAAGAATTTTGCTGGCCCATCATTAGTTGTGTATATGTTTAGGAGTGTAATTTCACAGTGATACAATGATGTTTAGGAGTGTAATTTCTTGCTGATATACTAAGAAATGGTATTATTACTTAGAAATGGCCTTTGCTGTTACTCACTTCTAACCTTTTTTAGCCTAAAATCTATGTTGTTGGATGCTAGTAGAAAGAAAGAAACTTTTGATTCAACATATTACAAAACAGGACACTGATGTGAATCCTGTCAACTAGCCTCAGTCCTATTTGTGGGCATGGCCTGAGTCTGGGGTCTAATAAATCTGGGTAACACTGGTGACTAGGACTAAGTATTGCTGGGCCACTATTCCCGATGGCCTTTCTGAGCCCAACCCATGATGCTGAACTCTGGAAAGTCCCTAGAAAGTTCTCTTCAGTGACGTCCACATGTGCTCAGGTTAGAGGCCGCTGTCCCCAACTGGGCTGAGCCAGAGACTGAAGTGAGTACCTTTTGCTTCCCTTCCTTAAGGAAAAACACATACTATTGGGTCTGCCGTAGTCTGACAAGCACTGACTTTCCCGCTTCACACATCCTGGGTATGTTTATGCCAACCTCGATTGGCACAGAATTTTTATCCTTCTTAAAGGAAAACGCTCCCCAGACCTTTATTCCATTGATGAAAGCTGTTCCCTTAGGCTTGTGATTGAGCCTGCTCAGGATCTACTCCAATGTGAACAACCAGAGGTGAAAGGCAGTAGCCCTGCCTACTTTAGAGTGTTCTCCTCCTCACAGGATTTATGGGATTTAAGCTTTCTTCACGTGGGATTATTTGTCCCTTTGGGGGCATCTTCAGATATTCTCCAGCCCCCATAGACGGCTTTTTTAGGGAGATACAATGTCTGTTCAGACATTTAATTATGCTTTTTTAAAAAAGTACCCATGCACTTTCTAGTGTGAAGAGCCGAGCTAGTGTATTGATGAGTACCGACGGCAGATTCTTCAGGTGTTCGGGTCTGACTTTTGTCTGGGCCTGGTGCTGTTCCCTTCTTTACTGATGAGATGGCATCCCGGATTTCAGAAGGGAGAACGTTGGGAACGACATATCCATCCTGTGGAATATGGTATGTGGGCAGGTGGATGTGGCTATCAAAGAGATCTGAGTAGAAGTCATGGATAATCTTCTCCATTGCCTTTCCGGAAGATGTGATAGATCCATCAAGGCGTCGGAGGGCAGTCATCTTGGTCTTACAGTTGGCGAAGGACTGGCGGGCGGTGCAAATGCTTTTCCCGGCTTCTGCTGCATCTTCTAGTATTTCTGCTCTTCTGCCTTTGAGGTCTTCTTTTATCGCTTCTATGCACCGTTTAGCAAGCTTGGACATTAGCATTTGTTCTCCTGAGGCTCACGCCTTGCCACATTGGTGAATGAGCTCCAGAGTTTCTGAAGACAGGCGTCCTTTTTGTGTCTTTCTCTCTCTCAGCATTCGCACAATCATGGAGGTGCTGAACCAGTCAGTTGTATTCTTCATCGATGTCGTCACTGGTGGTATCTTCCCATGTTGCTGCAATGGTGCCAAAGAGTTCCCAGTTGGTGTTCGTTCTGGGAATTCTCTTCTTAAATTCTTCTGAATTTCTCCCCATTGCGGGAAGTAGAATTTTTGCACGAAGGAGACGGTGGTCCGATCCTGTTTGGAATTTGGGTATGACAGCAACATCGGTCAGGCAAAACCGTCTACTGACGATGATGTGGTCAATTTCATTGTGGAACTGTCCACCAGGAGATTCCCATGTCCAACGTTTCGTTTAAGCCTTCTGTAACTGAGTGCCCATGAATGGTCTTGGTGGACATGATGAACTCAGACAGTCTCTCACCCTGTTCGTTCCATTCTAGGCCATGGGTCCCAATGTGGAGTTCTTCAGCCAATCTTCTCGGTCCTATCTTGGCATTAAAATCACAGACTATGATCTTGTAGAAGGTGTGATCTTTTTTTATAGAACTCCTCCAGTTCCATGTAGAATTTCTCAATTTTATCTACTTTGTATGTGGATGTTGGTGCATAGACAATGAAGATAGAAATTGCTGGCAGTGGGCCACATCTCTTCAAGTGTAATGGTCCTATCCGATTAGTTAGGCATTCAAATGAATCAATGTTGATGGCCATGTTCGTGTTGACAAGGACACCAACACCACTGATGCCTCTTTCGTCGCATGTTCCAAGGAAATATTCTTCTCCAGTGTCAAATACAGCATGATGCGACTGATGCCTCCTCGTCTCAGTCAGACCAATGATGTTGTACTTGATCTTTTGCGCTTGCACCATCAGATCCTCAATATATTCTTCCGATGCCAGCGTCACGTGCATTGAAAGTACAGACAGTCATTTTAGTCCTTCTCCTTTTGGCAGCCTAGGATGGCCGTGAAATTTTATCAGGCACTGCTTGTTCGCCTTTCTTACTGCTGGCGTATTAAGGGGTGCTCTTGCAGGTGGGTCCTTGTAGGCTGGGTTTCTGACAAGCCGGGCTTGAGACTGGATTAATCTGTTGGGTGGAGATCTTACGAGCTACGGAGTGTGGATGGTGAAGATTGCTGCCAGCAAAGGTGTGGGGGTTTCTCTGGACTCTTCCGAGGCTCCATCGGGATAGTGGACTCAGGTTGGAAGTTGCTCTTGTGGTCCATGGAATGCTGGAGGTTCAACGGGGAAAGCTGGTTTCTGCTCTGCCGGGTGTATCTGTGTACGCATCAATACACTAGCTCGGCTCTTCACACGCTACCTGTCCGAATGCAAGGTACCCTCCCAATGGAAAATCAGCAGGACAGTTCTACTGTTCAAGAAGGGAGACATTCACGACAATGGCAACTATTGCCCCATCTGCCTGTTGTCCATCATCTACAAGCTGTTTACATGAGTCATCCTGAACAGGATTGGCAGAACACTAGATGAAGGACAACCATTCGAGCAAGCTGGCTTCCGGAAAGGATTCAGCACAATCGACCATATCCACACAGTAACCAAGCTCACTGAGGTTTGTAGGGAATACAAGATGCCGCTCTGTCTCACGTTCATTGATTTACAGAAAGCCTTTGATTCTGTGGAGACTGAAGCAGTCATCAAAGCCCTAGCCAAACAGTTTGTTCAAACCCAATACATCAAGATCCTTTGTGAGCTGTATTACGGATTCACCACCAGGATCTCACCATTCTACAAAGAAGTGATCATTGATGTCAAAAGAGGGGTTCAACAGGGTGATACCATTTCACCAAAACTCTTCAGCGCCACCCTCAAGAACATCATGCAACAATTAGAATGGGAAGGAATGGGAGTGAAGATAGATGGTCGGCAACTATACCACCTCGCTTCGCTGATGACATTGTTCTGATAACACCAAACATTAGCCAAGTAGCACAAATACTGGCTGACTTCGACCTACAAGATGGTCAGACTTCCTTGTCAAGACCCTGAAGGAACGGTTTGAGGCTCTTCATATTCCTGAATCAACCAGATGCCATTGGGCTACATTGGCACGTGATAGGGTCCAATGGAAATGTTACTGGCGCCCACTCGAGCAAATCGATGAATTAATGGGATTCAAGTGATCAAGTGATATACTTCCCTGCCCCTCGAGGTGTTGCAAGTGTGGATGCAGTGCCAAGCTGCGTCAACAGGTGACAGACAGGAGACAGGCTTGTCTATACCCAGGGCTCTGCCCCCTGGTCCCTGGTTGGTTGATGGTATGACATAGAAAAGATTGGGACCCTGGGATGAACCCAGAGCCATGGCAGAGCCTGGCAAGCTACCTGTGGTGTATTCAATATGCCAAAAACAGTAACAATAATGGACCTCGTTCCCAATGAATGGAGACATTACTGGTGCTTGCTCGAGCAAATCGATGATCAATGGGAAGATGAAGCGATAAGTGATACCCATGTAATGAATAGCTTTTGAACTTCAAGTTCAAGGTGTTGGGCTCCAAAGCCTGAGATGTGACTCAGAGGCAGAACACTATTCCAGTACGTGCCCTCACTCTTAGATGGGCCACAAAAACAGAAAAACCAAGGTGCAAACATCCACCCAATGCTCCTTCTGCTGGCTGGTAGCTGTGGGGAGGGAAAGGCAAGGCACATCCATTTTCTTTTCTTTTTTTTTTTTTTTTTAGAAAGTAGAAAAGTTTATTGGAAAGTAGAAGAGAAAAGAAAGGTACTCCCTTTACAGGGAGGAACTTGTACAGGACTAAGCAAAGTAAGGGATTTTATGTAAGCCCTTTTAAAGGCTTTCTGTGGAGTTATCAACTAACAAATGGTATAGAGGATGCAAAGAAGTTAGGTAAAGGCACTTCCTGTAGCACTTTTTAGATGTAAATTGGAATCTTTACATTTCTAAGATATGCATGCTAGAGAAGATTACCAGTGTGGCACATCCATTTTCCCAGGGCATTTTCATTCTTTGTGGGGCTGGTGCATGCAACCCCCAGGCAGTCAACTGCTTTTTTAAATTTTTTTTTATTATACCACCATGGCTGCAGGTGACAGAGAGGAGACAGGCTTGTCTACACCCCCAGGGCTCTGCCCTGTGGGCCCTGGATGGTTGATGGTCTTGACGAAGAAAAAGACTAGGCCCCCTGGGATGAACCCAGAGCCATGACAGAGCCTGGCAAGCTACCCATGGGGTATTCGATATGCCACAAACAGTAACAATAATGGCCCTCATTCCCAATGAATGGAGACATTACTGGCGCCCTCTTAAGCAAATCGATGAACAATAGGAACACAAGTGACAAGTGACCATCGTGAGATATACAATTACAAAGATGTTCATATTTGGATTTCCATCTTACAGTGTTCCAGCACCCATCCCTCCACCAGTGCCTACTTCCCACCACCAATGTCCCCGATTTCCTCCCCCTTCTCTCAGCCTGCTTCTAGGGCAGGTACTTTGCTTCTTCTGTCTTTGTTTCTCTCTCTCTTTCCCTCCCTCTTCTCTCTCTCCCTTCTCTTTACATATTGTGGCTTGCAATAAATACATTTAGAGGTTATGATGTATATCCTTTTGCCTATATTCAATGCTCAGTTCTAGTTTGGTATTATCATTTCCAACAATTTTGGGGGGGTTATACTCAGGTTGTACTCAGGGCTTACTCCTGGCTCTGCACTTAGGGTTCACTTCTGGCAGAGCTCAGGGAACCATATGAGGTGCAGGGGAATAAGCCCAGTTCAGCCATATGCAATGCAACTGTCCTTTCCGCTATATTATCTTCTAGCCACTCTACAAACTCATTCCTAACACAGGAAATGGAAGGAGAAAGTTTACTCTTTCAAATCATGGTCAAAACATGTTTGTAGAGTCAAATGATAACATAGGTAAGACACTTGTTCAGATTCTCCTGATAATGGAATCACATGATTCCTTGGTACCATCAGGAGTCAGTCCTGAGCACAGAGCCAGGAGAGTAGCCCCCTCAGTACTGGCAGGGTGTGGCCCAAACCTTCAACTACCCCCTCCCAAACCACCACCACAAACCACAAATCTCCAAACCAAAAAGTACATTTGTCTAACGTAAAAGAATGTGCTATTATTCTATTATGGGGCGGGAGGGGGCAGAGGCCTTGGCAGCGTGTGGCAGGAGTCTCTCTGGTCCTGCTCAATCTTAGTCTTACTTCTAACAAAGCAGGTAACAAGCCCATATCACCAGAATTTGACATACCCTAAACTGCTCAAACATTCACCCTCAATTTACCACCGCCAAAAGTGGCTACATCTTCCAGACAGGAAAGTCTCAGATAGTAATTCAACTCAACCCTCTCTCATTTTCCACAATGAAAATAGCCTTTCTCTTCTGAATTCTACAAGTTAGCCTTTCGCCACTCATTGCTTCCTGCATGAGGTCAGATATCCAGGTCTGTTTTCCTACTGAATTATTGAGCACGTTGGTTATAAACCTGTGTTTCTGTCATCTCTGAGCCATCCACTGTCCCTCATAAAGGACAGATGAACTATATTTGGGACTCGAGGGCAGGGCTGAGCAGGAAGGCACTGGGCTGGGAGGTATGATTTCAGACCCTGGGAGAGGCCTCCTCGGGAAATCTCATCCCGCTTGCCTAGGGAGCTTGGCAGCTCAGCTGAAGTCTAAGCTCTGACACTGTTACAAAGGAAATCTTCAAGGGAGAGGAAACACTTTTAATGTCCAGCATTCACTAGAAATCGAGTTTGAGGCTACTGTGAGGATATTCAGATTCTTTCTGAAAGAAAGAAAAAGAGAGACAAGAAGGAAGGACATGGCGCTTTCATTCAGGCACAAAGGGAACCCCCTGCTTCACCGTGAAGAGTAGTCATGTCTGAGGGGCTGCTTAGTGGCCTGGGATGCACAAGGCCAGCACACGCCTTCCTGTGTGGCTGGAGAGGGTGGGCTCTTCCTGTCCTGTCTGCAGCTCTTTCTCTCTCATCACACTAGAAACTTCAAGTCTCTGTGGGAGATACTACTGGCATTTGGTATCCCCCAATTATTTATTCTGTATCACTGTATCACTGTCTTCCCATTCATCATCGATTTGCTCGAGCGGGCCCCAGTAACATCTCCATATGTCCTGTCTCATGCTGCTCCAGGAACATAAAGAACCTCAATCCATTATGGAATGAGGTCTATAATTGTTACTGGTATTTGGCATATATATCAAATATCAAATACAACACGGGTAGCTTGCCAGGCTCTGCCGTGTAGGTAGCATACTCTTGTAGGCATCTCTAAGTCCAGCATTTATTCCACATGGCGCATAGCGGCCGCGCAAGCCGGCCGCGCAAGCCGGGCACTGATAGGCTGGTCTGCTGGGTGGAGGTCTGACGAGAGAGAAGTCTGGATGTGGAAAATGGAGTCCCTCATGGAGTTGGGGGTTGTCTGGCTTGTTGCGAGGCTCTGCTGGGGTGGTGGGCCAGGGCTGAGAACCCACCATCCCTCCCAGGCGCCTCGTGAGCGGCTGGTCACAGGGAGAGCCAGTAGCAGCTCTGCCCCATGTCTGCAAGTCCACTATGGCATCATTTTTACCCATGAATAAATATTAATTATTTATTCATGGAGTAAATACAGTGAGGTTGACATGAATGACTTTACAAGCCATGTTGAAGGGCTTCACTTGACAGTGCCGCTAAGCTGGGAAGTGTTGAGAATAAGCATTATTGAGGCTGAATTTGTTCTCCCAGGTTTACACATGGGGATGGAGAGATGGAACAGGGGTAAGGCATTTGCTTTGCAGTGGCCAACCCTGGTTTGATTGCAATATCCCTGAGCAGACAGGAGAAGTCCTGAGCACTGCTGTGTGTGGTCAAATACCACATGCATCCCTGCCCTTCCCCAACAAACAAAAAACAAATTCCCATGTTTCACCCCCAACTCCCAGTGCCTTAAAATGTTCCCTGGAGACAGGATCTTGAAAGGGTGATGGAACTCAAGTAAGATCAAGAAGATGGGCCTGAATGCAGGCTGACTGGGGCGAGGCCAGGTGACCAGAGGCGAGGACAGGTGCTCAAAGCATGGAGAGGGAAGGACACAACAGGAAGGTGACTGTCTGTAAGCCAGGAGAAAGGCTTCAGGAGAAAGCAGGCCTGTCAGTGCCTTCCTTCCAAACTATGTTCTCCAAACCCAAGTCGAGTTAATCCATTGTCCAAGCGCCGGCCTGCCAGGCTCTAATGTGGCACTAACCAATCTGATGCTATAGTGGAAGGAAGTAAGACTGGAATGGAATTTTACAAATCCCTCCCTGGCTCCATGACCCCAAGCAGTCCACTGGGAGGTCTTTGTGGGAGGTCTCAGAGGGAAGAGCCAGACTCCTGCATGAACAGTAAGTGACGTGCCCAACACAGTAGGTGCTGCTCCAACTGGGCACACACCATATTTCTAAAGATTACAAGATGTTTAGTCACTTGAGAAATATATGTTGAATGAACAAAATGGCAGTGTGGTAGCTCAGTGATCGGAGATTACCATAGCTAAGCCACTGCACTGATCCCCAGCTCCACTCTTCTCCAGTTCAATCACCGGCACTGAATTTGTGATCCCCTGAACCAGAAATATAGATCCTCCAGACACATCAACACCAGCCATGGGAAAGAAACACAGGAGGGGCAGAAAAGCACAGCCTTGAAGGCATGGCAGAGCATGGCACCCACGAAGAACTAGGACCTCGGGGCTGGATACAGCAAAAGGGGGAGAGCGCTTGCCTTGCATGCAGTTGATCTAGATTTGTTCCCTGGCATCCTATATGGTTCCCGAGAGTGTACAGAGAGCTAGGAGTAAGTCATAAGCACTACCACATGTGGCCCCGAAACAAAGTAATACAAAGAGCTAAGGCTCTCATAGCACATACACTCTGAACAATATAAACTCTCTGGAATTTGTAGAGTCACAATTTTGCCCCATCCCCCCACATTAAAACCACCTAGTTTTCTCTGTGTGCCTCCAATGACATATAGTCTATTGCATCCAAATCAAGTTTTATAAGTTTGTGACTCAGAAACTTTCCCTACAAAAGTTAAACTTTCCATTACTTGGTGTGACCTTGGCAAACTGGAGGTGTCCTGCAAAAGAGAAGTAGCATTTTTGCAAGAAGAAAAATCACCTGCTTGTCTAAAGACTGGGGTTGTGGAGCAAATCTGGGAGCTTGAGTTGATTCTGGCTTATTTCCAGGAAACGTTATGTAATCAGCCATTATCCACCTGCATTCCTCCTGCCACTTTAGACTACCGGACAATAATGGCCACAGAAGGGCTGAGACCCACCTGTTTGTATGGAGTAAATCAGTCGTCTGGCAGTTAAAATTCAGAGTCAAGAGAGCTAGGTTCATGCCCTCTTAGAAGCCTTTTTGAAAGCAGAACTCCAGCCCCTTACCAGGATTATTATCACTGGTGCATCACAGAAGACTGAAGTGAACTGATGTTCTGCCAATGCTCTCTTTACTCATACATCTGACAAAATGCAGGTGATTTCAGTCATGTCTGTTCTGCGAGGGGTTTAAGTCATTAAGACTCACATTTCAGTTCAGCTTATGGCTTTAGAGCAGCAATATTCAATGGAATTTGTGCAAGTCACATTTGCTATGGGAATTTTTCTATTCGTGATGTTTAAAAATTAAGACAGGGGCGGAGCGACCAGCAGGTAGGGCATTTGCCTTGCATGTGGCCGATTTGGGTTCGATCCCCAGAATCCCATATGGGCCCCTGAGCACCGCCAGGAGTAATTCCTGAGAGCAGAGCCAGGAGTAACCTGAGCATTGCTGGGTGTGACCCAAAAAGCAAAAAAAAAAAAAAAAATTAAGACAGAACAGGTAAAATTAATTTTAACAATATATTTATATATACACGTATATGTATTCACATATATGGTTACAAAATGTGCTCCTGGCCTTGAGATGGCCCAGACCCTGCTTTGAAGAACATGCAAGTCTCTGGTCCTGTGCTCTCCTGCCAGCTGTGGCAACACTCCAGCTCCCATCAGATATTCTACGAAATGGGGCTTTCCCTTGGTTCTGAGCCCAGTTCTGGAGCACAAGCTTATTGGGTTCACTGGTGCTATTACTGCACGAGGGTTCTCCCAGTTCTCACAGCCTGCTGCTAGGCTTCTCGCTGGCTCTGGGAAAGAAAGCAGGACCCAGAACCAGGACCTGCGCCTGCCAGGCTTGTACTCCACAATTGGGGTCACGTTCCTGGGACTGGAGGCCAATGTCTAATCTAACACTGTTTGTATTGAGATTTCAAAAAATTTTAAAGTTGAAAAGTAGGTTCATTTACATATTGCAGCATTCTAAACACACAATTGAATGGTTAGATTTTTTATATTTCCTTCTCCCCCTTGCTAGGGACCCAGACCCTGGAAACTGGGATAAATCTCCAGCTCCAGCTTGCCTTGGGCATTTTCAGAGTTACTGAGTTGTCATTAGGCCCTGTTTGCTGGGAATCCCCACTGCAGAGTGGACACTGTCCCCCTAAGTGCTTACAGGCAGTGCTGAACTTCAAACACGTAGCTGACACCTGCCGGTGAGGTGCTCTAATCACTGGCTCATCTTCCAGGCCCATCTCATGGGGTCGCACATCACCTCAGCACATGTGGAAGCAAAAGAATTTTAACTCGTGAACTTGTACATTGCCTGGTGCTGTGATTTTTTGCTCTCGGCCACATCCTGCAGGGTGTAGAGCTTACTTCTGGTTCTGCATCCAGGAATCCCTCCTGCTGGGCTTGGGGGCCATATGGAATGATGGGGATTGAATTTGGGATAGCTTTGTGCAAGGCAACCTCCCAGGCTCTACTATCTCTCAGGCCCCATGATTTGTATAAACTAAGCCACACAAAGTATGAGCTACTGGTGGTATGTACCATGTCAACATGCTAAGTCACCGAGTCTTCTTAAGCATCTTGCTATAGGTTAAATTATATTAGAAATCCCTTTTCTCCGAGTACAGATACATTCCAAGTATTTAATAACTATTGTACGTGACTGTCTGCTACCATTTCGACAGAGTACCCAAGCATCTACTATATGCAGGCTAAAATAAGTTAGGCACAGACAAGCGGCTGAGGAGGCTGGAACTCGGCTCGCCCGGGCCCAGCTGAAGAGGGGACCCCCAGGAGGGCAGACGGGTTTTGGGAGTGGGCCCGTCACCTCTGGGGGGTCCCGGAAGCAGCCGGATGAGACTCACCCATCACACTAGCCACCATTTTCGCTGTCCGGATGCTGGGAAAATGCCTCACGACCAGATTAACAGAGCAAAACCAGTTTGAGCCCAGGTAGGCGGCTCCCAGAAGCGGGAATCACTGGGAATTCGCCAGATGGCGCCAGGGTTCGGCCATTCCCTCTCCATTTTGTCGAGCCTGGTGGCCCCGCCCAGGAGCTGCCGGGGGCCATCGGCCATAACATGAAGAGACTCACAAGCGGCTGGGGAGGCTGGAACTCGGCTCGCCCTGGGCCCAGCTGAAGAGGGGACCCCCAGGAGGGCAGATGGGTTTTGGGAGTGGGCCCGTCACCTCTGGAGGGGGTCCCGAAAGCAGCTGGATGAGACTCGCCCATCACACTAGCCACCATTTTCGCTGTCCGGACGCTGGGAAACTGCCTCACGACCAGATTAACAGAGCAAAACCAGTTCGAGCCCAGGTCGCGCGGTCCATTAAAATAGTGGAAACAGTAATGTCTTTTAATGCACTGCATTCCACGAAGAGCAGGAAAGTTTGGGCGGGAGGGAGAGATAAAGAGGAGAGAAATGACATACAGAACCCGCCAAGTAGTTGAGGTATGGGAGGGGGGAGGGAGGTGGGGACATTGGTGATGGGAGATGGGTTTGGGTGGAGATATGGGTGTTGGAACACTGTAGAACCAAAACTCTACATGAGCATCTTTAAATTGTATGTCTAAAATGGTGTAATAATATTTGGGGGGGAAAATAATAAAATTAAATTGGAAAAAAAAATAAAAATAAAATAAGTTAGGCACAATTCTTGTCTGGGACACACACAGAAATAGCAATAATATAGCACACACATGATAATACTTGCTAAATACTAAGGACAAAAAGCATTTCAAAGGAGAATAAAGGGCATGTTCAAAGGAATGCTGGTGGTAAAGTTCATAAATATTTGGAAACTGGTAATTATGGATGAGTCTATACCTGGAGGTGGTGAGAAACAAAGTTGATACAAAGTAGCTTAGAGGGCCAGAGAGATAGCACTGGGGTTACAGAGCCTGCCCTGCAGCCCATCCCCACGCATCCCCACTAGCTCTGCACCAACGCTGTTCCACCCTGAGCACCAACCAGCTGGAGCCAAGGAGCTTACTCTAAGCACTAAGGAAGAAGCTGTTTCTGGTGAGAATGAATCTGAGTTGTGTTTGGGCAACATTTGTTTAGTACTGATGCTGATAACCGATAAATGGAGGTGGGAGGGGGGAGCTGGGGCTAAAATTCCAACGAGCTCCTGCACTAGTTCATTATAGAACGAAGTCATTGAAGACTCTAGGAAAAGAAAGGAAAAGAAAATAAATTCTGCATATGAAGGGAAGGTCTTGGTGTGGAAGAAAAGCAGAGAAGCAGGGGAGTAGAGTTCCCGGCACCTGGGACATAGAGGCACAGAAAGGTGAGGTGGGGAAGTTAGTTTTAATGTATTTGCTTACATGTTTTTTATCTTCATTTATTTATTTATTTACTTATTTATTTACTCATTATCTATCTATCTATCTATCTATCTATCTATCTATCTATCTATCTATCTATCTATCTATCTATCTATCTATCTATCTATCTATCTATCTATCTATCTATCTATTTATCTATCTGTCTGCCTGTCTGTTCGTCCGTCTGTCTGTCCACTTATCTCTCTATCTCTCTATCTCTATCTATCTATCTATCTATCTTTCTATCTATCTATCTGTCTATCTCTATCTATCTATCTGTCTGTCTGTCTGTCTGTCTGTCTGTCTGTCTGTCTGTCTGTCTGTCTACCTGTCTGTCTGTCTGTCTACCTGTCTGTCTGTCTGTCTATCTATCTATCTATCTATCTATCTATCTATCTATCTATCTATCTATCTATCTATCTATCTATCTATCTATCTATCTATCTATCTATCTATCTATCTATCTTTTTGGGTCACACCGGCGATGCTCAGGGTTTCTCCTGCCTCTGCACTCAGGAATTACTCCTGGCGGTGCTCAGGAGACCATATGGGATGCCAGGGATCAAACCTGGGTCAGCCACGTGCAAAAGCAAATGCCCTCCCCACTGTACTGTTGCTCCGGTCCCCATACTTACATGTGTTTTAAAAGTTTGGAGTAACGGACATACAGACTGATGTGGAGGGAGTGAGTAGGGGGTCTTTGGTAAAATAGGAAAAGAAAAATCTATAGAACTGTCAAGTTAAGGAAATAAGCACCTTTTAAAGAAATGTGCGGTACTGTGACAGGGTGGATCTGAGTGAACTAAATTCTGGTATGGGTTATAGGAAACAAGACAGACATCAGAAAAGAGTGGTGGATAAATATTCTTTCCCTGTCTTTTTTTATTCTGGTCATCAATTTTTGTGCAGTGCAGAAGATTGCTAATTGGATGAGCCATTTATCTTTGCTTCCATTTGCTTGGACAATGTGGGTCAAGGTTGCTCTAGATTCAATATCATAAAGGATCAGTCTATGTTCTCAATAGCCTTTATGGATTCAGGTCTGATATCAAGGCCTTTAATTTATTTTGAACTTACTTTTGGGCACAGTGTGAGATAGGGGGTCTGAGTACTTTTAGTTTTTTTAAAAGTTTTTTAGTCTGAGTCTGACCAGTTTTCCCATTTCTATTTTTTCATTGGACTCACTGCATTTTCAGTTCCCCTTGTCATCTTTACTTTAGTAGTGATTTATACTTTTCTTTATGGTCTTTCACCTCTTTTGCTGTTTACAGGTAATTGCTTTTACAGGTATTTGATTTGCCCACCACTCATCTGACAAAGGGTAAATCTTGATCACTTGATTACTTATATCCCATTATTCATCGATTTGCTCAAGCGGGTGCCAGTAATGTTTCCATTTGACCCTATCACGTGCCAGTGTAGCCCGATGGCATCTGTTTGTTTGGGGATATTAAGAGCCTCGAACTGTTTGTTTAGGGTCTTGATAATCTTGCATGTGCGTGGCAACGTGACCTTTTGACGTCCCGTGGGATCCAATCGGTAACAGCTCTAGTCCAACAGTCATCTCCAGATCGCATTATATGACCAGCCCATCTGATTTTTGATGTCCTGGCAGATGAGACAGTGTCCTTGATTTTAGAATAGCGATGGAGGTCAGAACTCCGGATTCCTTCTTTCACTTGAGTGAGGCATGATATTCCAAGCATGGCTCTTTCGATTCCTCTTTGGGAGGCCCGAATGGTATTCTCATCCTACTTTCATAGGGCCCAGGTCTCTGAGGCGTATTAACATGCAGGGAGAATGGTGGAGTCAAAGAGATGTGCCCGGAGGGTAAATATAACAAGAAAAATACAATGAGCCCCATCAAAAAATGGGGAGATGAGATAACTAGAAACTTCAAGTTGGGGCACTGGTACAGGAGGTACAGGTGTGGGAGAAATGTCTGACTGAAACCCAATCACGATCATCTTTTTAATTGTACATCGCATGGTGGTATCATAAAAAATAATAAAATAAAATTTCTTTTTCTTCAAAAAGAAACTTCCCTCAAGAAGAGATATACAGATGACCAACAGGTATATAAAAAATAACCTCCATCACTGACCATCAGGAAATGCAAATCAAACAATTAAATATCACTGTGTGCCAGTGAGAATGGCACATGTCACAAAGACTGCAGAAACAAAAACAAAAAAACACTAGCATGGATGGGAGGGCTGTAGAGGGGGAAGGAAGCCTCATTCACTGCTGGTGGGAATGTTGACTATCTAAACCTTTTGGGATAAGGACATTTCTCAGGAAAACTAGGCACTGAGCTGACATATGACCCAGCACCTCTACCTCTGAGAACCTACCACAAAGGCTCAAAAGTCTATTCAGAAAAGATGTGTGCTCTCCTATGTGCACTGCAGCACTATTCACAAAAGCAAAATCTGGGAACAACCAAAGAGTCCAAGAACAGGTGACTGGATAAAGAAACTGTGGAACACAATGGAATATTACTCAGCCGTAAGCAAAGGTGAAATCATGCAATTTGAGCTAGAGAGTGTCCTGCTGAGCAAAGCCAGCCAGAAGGACAGATGCAGACAAGTCAGGACAACACTCCCAGAAGGACTGATGCAGAATGATCTCACAGTCAGGACAACACGCCCAGGATAGAACAGAATGATTTCCTCACAGTCAGGACATAACTGCCCAGAGGCAAAAGGAACTGAGATCCTTCCTCAGCAGGAAGCTTTGGGGCAAGGGAAGAATTGTAGGGAAGTGGATGGGAGGAGACTCGGGCAATGGCGGGCAATGGCGAAGGGAAGCTGATGCTCCAGTGATATTCCAGCGAGGCACTGGAATGATTTTTGCAGGAAATCAGGCATTATTCAGTTTGTAAACCATAGAGTATAAAATAAAAAAATTGAAAATGTAAAAAATAAGGATTCATATTAAAACAATTGCTTGTGTGTGCATGAGACCCTGAGCCCACCCAGGGCACCAAACAGATAAACCATCTGGGTTTTGTTCTGTCTGTTTTAGGGATGCTCTCAGTAACACTCATGCTGGGGCTGCTCCTAGAGTCCAGGGGATAGTCCACGGGGGCTGTACAGCTCTGATACGCCAGTGCTGGGTCTGGCAACACAGAGCAGCTCAGTCCACGGTGCTGTGTATCAGATGCTGCCCCATAAGGATGGCCCTTGGTGACTCACACAGTCAGAAGGTGTGGGGTGGGGACCTTTTAGCTCTCTTCCAGCCCTCTCCCAGGCTCTTATTTTCTGTTTATAATATTTCTTATACTAAAAAAAATCAATATGCAATAATATTCTGTAATCAGAAAAGTTCATAAAGGTAAATTGTCTATAATAATGTCAACCTTTTCCCAACTTGGGTGCTCCCTGCTGTCCTACTAGCCGGACCCCTGGCCTTGTGCTATCGACACTCCCATACCTATCCATACCTATCCATTAATGCAATTTCCCCCTGTGACCCCATTGGAATATCCTGGGTCAACATAGGGCCATATGATACTAGTAAGAAACACTAGTTTAACAGTAGGGCCAGAGACAGTAGGGCCAGAGAGATACCAGAGCAGATAGGGCATTTGCCTTGCACTCAGCTGAACCGACTTCGATCTCTGGTATCCCATATGATCCCCTGAGAACCGCCAGGAGTAATTCCTGAGTGCAGAGCCAGGAGTAACCCCTGAGCATTGCTGGGTGTGGTCCAAAAAATAAATAAATAAATAAATAAATAAACATAGAAATAAATAAAAATATATACGGTAAATACATTTTGAATGTTTATAAAGCCAAGCATAACAGGACTGTGGTGTTCTTAAATAGGTTTTGGTCCAATTTCTTTTATTTCTTTGAGGCTCATACTTATTTTTAATGCATACTGAAGTTGTCACCACACTGAAAAAGACAAAGTGATTTTTATTCAACAGGGCTAAAAAAGGAAATCAAGCCCACCACAAGGAAATGTGTTCCTGAGAGAGGACACCCAGTCTCTGCAGTCTGTGGAATGAACTGCAGCAGCAGAAGGTGCCTGTGGTCAAGAAATCATTTCAATTGTGGAATTTTTAATGAGAACAAAGAGCATTAGAACACTTTCCGTCACTGGCTGTTATTACAAACCAGGCACCCTAGTAACTTTATATTCCCAGGGGACAAAGCACATTCACCACGGGCTCTCGCAGTCAGGGAGAAGTGGCCTTTGCAGAGCATTTCATGAAGGAGAAGGACCTCTCCATGAGGACAAGTGGCTGGACCAGCAGCAGCCATATAAGTGACAGCAGAGAATGGGCAGAGAGAGGATCTTCACTTTCGGCGCGGGCACGGGCACTGAATCAGGTGCCTCCTGTATGACACCGCTGTTTTTCACTAAGCAGGTACGTGCCCAAGGAAATACCAGCTGGGTCTTAAAGACGATTTATAGATGGGCTGGCTTGTTGCACCTGGCTCTGTTCGGACAGCAGGTTTGTCAATTTATAGATTCTTTGTCTACACTAGAAACTGTCATTAACGTGACTAGACCATTGGGGGACTGTGCGTTCCCTTGGCCCAGTGCTCCCTACCCTTCCCCCTTTAATGAAAAACAAACCTCCTGCCGGTGGCGAAGCCTCCTCTTCCTTGGGGCAAACACAGAGCCTTTTTGGGAGTGAGAAGGGCTGCTCACTGCTGCTCCCCCAGTGGTGTGAACCTGTTTCTGGGCACTGGGTTCTTTCTTTTCCTGTCCCTTGGGGCTAACTGCAGAGCACAGTGGGCCCTCATTGTTTTGGGCCAAGACATTCAGGATTCTGCCCTCTGAATTTCCATTTCTTCCCAGCATCAGGGCCCAAGTCTGGGAGCGCTGCCACACCCTTGCCAGGGTCACAACAAGGAGGAGTTTCAGCCACTCTGACCACTGCATCTGAAACCAGAGCCTGTGATGGGATGACTTGGGATCAGAGAGACCTTAACTCCAGAGCCTGGGATCGCAGACTCAGGGTCAGACAGACCTTAACTGGTTTCCGGGGAAGGGAAGAGGGGTTCTGTCTCCTGGGGTCAGAAGCCGCCATCTCAGGCCATCTCGAGCACCAGGCAGCGCTTTGATTCAGGTAAGTCTTGAGAGCAAGGAATTCGGCCAGCCACTCAGTCTGCCTGATCTGTTAGGCTTTTTTGCACTTAAGGTTTTAATTCCTTTTCACTCCCAAAAAGATTAAGAGAGATAACTTTTCAGGTGACACACTTTCCTAAACCTAAAGAGAGGTGTCCCTTGCAGGACTAAGCCAATGTGGCTAGTAGCCCGACACTTCCCCTGGGTGAGAAAAGGACAATGATGTAAAGAGGAATGAAAAGGTAACAGAGAACAGCCCCACCTGAACCTTAATTTCACAATTCACAGATATCCAGTGACATTCAGACACTCCCAAGGGGAAGCTCAAATAACCAGCTAATGGAGCTGTGTCCCTGGCCAGTTGGGTCTCAACACCATGATGGGCCCCCGTCAGATGCGGGGCCCACTGGGAAGGGGCCTGTATGCAGATGGGTCCAGGTTGGCGAGGCCAGGCATGGGCTCCTGTGACCAACAATTCTGAGAGCCCAGGCTGTCCGCTAAGGAGGCCAGGGAACAGGCCCAGAGAGTGGGGCAGGGAGGCACCTGCAGGCCAAGAGCATCAGCAGAGCCAGGGTTGACTCTCCCACAGACCTGCACATGGACAGAGAGGAGAAGGTCCAGCTGAGGTGCACACAGGAGCCAGACTGAGAGAGACACAGGGGAGCGGCTCACTCTGTTGACAAGCTAACCAGAGACAGAGCTGTGGAAGCCAAGAGACAAAGGAAGAAACCCTGGACAGGAGAGGTCAGACACACACTCATCCGGTTGCTCCAGTCCACTGGTCTCGCTGAACACCCAAAACTGTACCCAGCTTTGCAGAACCTCATGTAACCCTGGTCTAGGAGCCACCAACAGGAGCACTTAAAGTTACATTCCTTGAGACAGAGGCTAGAATTTGCGCAGGAGAGGAGGTTGACAGAGACAGGACACTCTTTCCCAGCACGGGCTACCCCAACCTTTCATATGTGCCAATGCGCACACACACACGTGGAAAAAACACTGAGCTCTAAGATTTACTGTTGCCTACAGACCCTCCTGAGCTCACCTGCGGTATTCCAGGACTCTCAAGCCAGTCTTCAAAGATGCTCTCCACAGACAGCCCAAGTCTATAAAGACAAATGAAGAGTGAAATGCTGCGGAGAGTGCAGGGTGGAGTGTTTCCCTAACACTGTTCAGGCACCCACTACACCCGGCTCCTGGGGAACGCAGGACACTGTCCAGGAAGGGAGTGGAAGGGACCCCAGGCCTGCCAGAATGGCTCCCTCCAGCCTGTGAGCAATGCACATGGTAACATTTCAAAATCAGAGGTCTCCTGAGATTAGGGCACTTTGACAAGAGCTTTGGGGCGTGGAGTGTCAACTTAGAGGGGTCAGAGCCTGTTCAGGAGTCGTCAGGCATGAGTGTGACCTAAAAGTAATGCAGTGAAACAGTACCAAAACATTCTAGCACTTGCCCCGGAAATGAAGCTCCAGCTTTCCCATGATGGGCCATGCACAGAGACCCGGCAAGGCTGTGTGGTGTCTCCGGTGCCAACGAGGCCCCATGCTTCCTGATCCCTCTGAGCCAGATTAGCAGGAATTCTTCTGGTGTGTGGCCTTGCTGGTTGAGTCCTCCGGGAATGTCCCAGCTTTCCTGTACACTCAGGGAGTATGTTCAGCACCAACAGCCTTTGGTCACGCTTCCAGCTCCCCTGCCCATCAAGGGAATGCAACCTTCCCTCACCCAACTTCCAAGTGCTTCGACTACGCCCACAAAGGCATTCTGAGTTGTCCCCGTGTGGAACGAGCACATGCTCCTTGTCTTGCTGAAGGCATCTATCCTGACATGCAGCCGCTATCAATGCTATCAATTTGTTTTTGGGTCACACCAGAGGTGCTCAGAGCTTACTCCCTTCTGTGCCCAAGGATCACTTCTGGCAGTTCTCAGGGGACCATATGGGGTGTCGGGGATCAATCCAGGTCCACCATCATTTGTATCACTTGTATCACTTGTCTTCCCGTTGTTCATCTATTTGCTCGAGCTGGCACCAGTAACATCTCCATATGTCCTGTTGCATGCATATATACACTTGTAGCCCAAGTGTATCTGCACACTCCAGGAATACTAAGAGCCTCAAACCATTCCTTCAGGTCATGGGAATGAGGTCTATAATTGTTACTGGTTTTGGCATATCAAATATGACATGGGTAGCTTAAGGCAAATGCCCTCCCCACTAAACTATCGCTCTGGCCCAACAACTGTTTGGCCATCAGTTTGACCTGACTGTCTCCCCACTGAACTGAAACTCATGGAAATCATGTCAAGATTTACTCGCTTCTCTGCAGCGAGCCCTAAGGACAGCTCCTGGCACAAAGAGAGGATTTCCATGAATATTAGAATGAATGAAAACACTGTTGGCTCAATATAAAACTATTCCTTTGGGGCTGGAAAGCTAGAACAGGGAGAGAGGCGCTTGCCTTGCATGTGGCTAGACCCAGTTTAATTCCTAACACCAAGTATGTCGTACAAGCACCATCAGGAATCAATAAGTCAAAAAAACAAAATGTAAAGAGCACCCCTTCTAGAGGACCTGAAACACAGTGGGCAGGGTGCTGACCTTCTACATGGTTGACCCAGGCCCCTATCCCGGTACGGCCCCCAACAATCAATAGTGATCCCTGGGTACAGGGCTAGGAATATGTCCTGAGCACAGCCAGATGTGACCCTTCCTCCTAAAAAATATAATCTGATGCTCAAAGTGCTGGAGCATATGCTTGGGGGGTGGGGGGGTCAGTACCCAGCACCTCAGCACCCCAGCACCACAGGGAGCACAGGAAGTGTGGTCCACAGACCATACAAGAAGTATTCCTTCTTTAGATAATGGTTGCTTTATCATTTCGGCCCTAAGACAGCCGGAAAATGTTGGACTGCATTCAGCTTTGTGTACTTATATTTTTATATGCATATATAAAGATGAATGGGGATGGGACAAGTAATTTAAAGGTGTGGGGTGTATTCCTGAGTCTACCCCAAACTGCATGCCCCCAACACCTCTGGGTCCTGGCAGCGACACCTCACCAAGTTTAAACCTTCAGTCCCAGGTGGGAAATATAGCAAATAGCAGCAACCCCTGAACACAGCCTGGGATGCCCCTGTCCACCCACCCAACTGTGACAGAAGCTTCAGAAAGACACAGCCTTCTCTACCTCTGTGAGAGACATGGCCCTCTCCCCTCTGTGAGGGACACGGTCCCTCTCTCTCCCTCTGAGGGACACGGCCCTCTCTCCCTCTGCTGAGGGACACGGCTCTCTCTCCCCTCTGTGAGGGACACGGTCCTCTCTCTCCCTCTGTGAGGGACACGGCTCTCTCTCCCTCAGTGAGAGACACGGCTCTCCCTCTCCCTCTGTGAGAGACACGGTTCTCTCTCTCTCCCTCTGTGAGGGACATGGCTCTCTCTCCCTCTGTGAGGGACACAGCCCTCTCTCCCTCTGTGAGAGACACTGGCCCCTCTCTCCCTCTGTAGAGACACAGCCTCTCTCTCCCTCTGTGAGGGGACCTGGCCCACTCTCCCTCTGTGAGAGACACAGCTCTCTCTCCCTCTGGCACTGAAGACTTACATGATCCCATCACCCCTGAGCTGTGTGACAGGGAGCCATGGCACAGGTGGGACCTCTGGGGTGCAGGGTAAGAGAGCCCCAACCATTTTTCTTGCCAAAGAAAATCTTGTCTTTGGAAAGACAGTTGGAACTGGGGCACCAGCAAAGGCTGCTTTGGGTGATCATGAAACAGACACAGGAAAAAATACACAGATGGGAGAAGGGTACTCTTCAGAGTGAGTGGTTTGGGAAGGCTTGTATTTGGTCCCGCAGGCCATGGGGAATACAGGCGGTGTCAGGATTCAAACCAGTGTGGGCCCCTGCTGCATGGTAGCAAACTCCGTAACCTCTGCCCTGTCTCTCAGGACACCCAGATTCACTGCAAGACAATCCGCATCATGTGGACCACCCGGAGGCTTCACAGGCTCCTCCAGGCTCCCCAGTCTCAGGGATGACTGGCACCCACAGACGCCAGTGGACTCTCTCCCATGCTTTGTTACTGTCACTAACAGTCACAGCAGGAAAGGACAACAGGGTGAGGACAGATGTCTGGAGGATCCCAGACACCTTCACTGCTGCCTCCCGCATGCCATCACCTGGTTGGCTATAGGGAAGGCGGGTAAATCCCTGTACTGGGCACTACTGCTTTGCCAGGGAGGAGAAGGGATAAGAAGGAGCTGCTCGAGCAACATCTGAGAAACTTGAGCTGTTTCACTGTCATGGACTAGTGAGACTGGAAGCTCAGTGAGAGCACGGGGCTTCGGGACAGGACCAGAGGCCTGCTTGTGCTGGAATGGAAGCAGGGGGCCACCCCCTCACCAGAGCTGTAAGCGAGGCTCACTTAGGGAGTCAGTTCTGGAGGAGGGTGAGGGCCCTGCGAGCAGCTGGGAGAGCTCTGGGGGCCTGCTTTGTCTTTTCTAACGTGAAGGCAGGGAGCCACTTCCTTTCCTCAGGGCATCTCATTGGGTGCCCATTCATTTCACTGGGCCACTGTAGCTCAGAGGGATGCTGCTGCCCGTGGTGATAAACACTGGCCACCCCTCTATCCACCCACCCCCAGTCACAGGAGAGGAGGCTGAAGAATTGAGTGAGCCATCCCAGATAAGGCCTTCTGGAAACTTCCACAACTTCAGCGGGAGAGGGAGAACTAAGGGAAGGACAGAAAGGAACAGAAATGGTAATGAGGAAATGGAGAGTGCATGTGAGCAAGGGAGCTGGGATGCAATATTCCGCAGAGGAGCCTGTGAAGGGGCTTCATTGCATTCGTGTGATTTCATGAACGAGGAGTACCAGTCGTAGTGCCTCCTCAGAGGAGAACAGCACGGCATAGACATAAACTTCCTTTGGGGTATTTTGGCTATAATATCTTGCTTTGGGGTGCTCAGAGGGGCTGGGGCTGAGTCCTGGTATGTCACTGCACAT
Organism: Cryptotis parvus; assembly: GCA_021461705.1. Taxonomy (NCBI): domain Eukaryota; kingdom Metazoa; phylum Chordata; class Mammalia; order Eulipotyphla; family Soricidae; genus Cryptotis; species Cryptotis parvus. Next base: position 185,088 of record JAJIBD010032096.1, read on the forward strand.
GGTCCTGGTATGTCACTGCACATGGGTCCATTCATCACAGCAAAGACTACCATGGGTCAAGGCTTCTGCGTGTCCAGACAACGGAATGTCTACAGGGCACAAGAGCCGAAAGATGTACAGGAAGGCTCACACATTCACCAACAGGCGCCTGAACTGTTTGGTCCATGCAGAAACATCTGGGACTCGCCAGTGGAGGCAGAGCCACTGCTTCCAAGCAACAGCTCAAAAGGAAGGTGGAGCTCAGTGTCATCTCCCTAAAGGAGCGAGAGCTTGAGCTGTAGTGTGAAAGGCGGCCCTTTCCCAAGGCCCGGCAGGGCTGGACAAACCAAAGAGCAGCACAGGATGGACAGTCAGTGCCGAAGCGGGAGTCCATGCAGATTCGGAAGCTGCTGTCAGCTGCCCGAAGCAGGACCAGAGTGTGTCAAGAGAAAGATGTGGACAGCGCTTGGCAGGTAAACTCAAGGGTTGTTTCATGGCAAAGTTTTAAGGTAAACTTTGCTTTTGCCAGATTAAATATTTGCAAACAAAGGTACACTATAGTGGCACCAAAAAACCCCAAAGCTTCTCTACCAGTGACCTCCAAAGGGACAGGCGAACAGTAATTGGTGGCCATCATGACTGAATACCTGTTGAGCAGCAGACACTAGAGCAAAATCTCACTGAAATGTTTCTGTATCTGTGCAGACGCATACTATGATTCCGTCTGAATGGTTAACACACACACACATCTGAGGGGGAAAAGGACTCATCGAAGCACGGACAGGATTCAGGAGGCCTCAGTTCCTCTCTGCTGAACTGAGACTCCATGAGTGTCTGCTTCACGGCACAGACCAGCCTTGCTTGCCTCCAGGCTGCCACCTCTCTCTTCTCGCTCACATTTCTCTCGCTGAAGGCCACCTGGCCCAGTGCTAGTGGACCTGTTTGTCTGCCCTTCAATTAAAGTTCCAAAGAGCTGGGACACTCGAGGGAAGGGCAAGGAGGAAGGGCAGGAGAGTTCATCATTCACTCAGGCGTTCAGGAGCCAAAGACAACCTCCTGTGAAGAAAGCAAACAGCTGTTTCCAGACCTCTGTCCCCTGCAAAGGCAGACAGCGTCATGACATTACAGTTTCGTTGCTCACCGTGTCCTCGTGAGGTGGAAGCCAACTGCTCAGCTTCTAGAGCTGTGTCTTCAGCCCAGACCAGGGACCATGTTTCTAGACCCCAGTGTCCCACAGATATGAAAGTTTAACGGGCAGGGTGGGGGGGCAGAGCTATAGTCCAGAGGGAAGGGCATCTGCCTTGCACATGGCCAACTCGGGTTCAATCCCCAGTATCTCAATGGTCCCCAAGTATTGCCAGGAATAATTCCTGAGTGCAGAGCCAGGACTAACCTCTGAGCATTGCCAGTATGACCCCCCCACCCCACACACACACACACACACACACACACACACACACACACACACAAAACAGTTTAACGCGAATTCCACATCACCCTGTTCATGAGTTTTTATCATGGAATTCAATGTTAGACCATGAGACGGAGGTGGGGCATCAACTCTAGCTGCTGAAAAAGACATCCTTAAGGTCCACCCCACGTTCTTACTTCTCTCGGGAAATAATGAGAGGTTGTATGAAAATGGTTATTTTCAGGGAAGAAATGAACAGTGTTCCAGGGTGGGAAACACCTTCCCTTGTTCGTGCTGTTCTCATCATTACTGTGTGAACAGCACAGGTGAATTCTGAGGTCTGGATGTGTATATCCACAGGACCGCTCCTGGGAGAGTTGAGTTGACTCTTTCAAGTCAACAATCTCAGCATCTAAGCCAAGGGAATGTTTTTCTCTGAGATCATGTGTCTTACATAATCACAAACAAGCAGAAGCGCTTCTACTTAGCTGGGACCCCAACTTACAGGAAATTATTCTTCTGCATGTCCGATCACTATGGAAATTGATTTTCTACAGAGAGCTACAAGGACATAGTCCCACAACTGCTGCCCCCAGGTCTGTACTCATGGGCAGTGTGCCCAGACTCTACCAGCACAGAAACCCAGTCGCTACAACACTGGGTCACCAAACCCTCCAGGTGCCGAGTGCCCCACCGGCTTTCCACCAGCCTGCAAGCACTAGAGTTTAGGAATCCAGGACCTGCGGCTGTTAGTCGAGCCACCTACAATGAGTGCAGTGCTGGGAGAAAGTATGTGGGACCCCTCCCAGGAGGTGGGTGGAAAGGCCAAAGAAATAACTGATGGTTCTTTTTCTGGTTGTTTTTTTGGCAACATCTGGTGCTCTCCCTGGCCCTTTGTGCTAGGCTCACTCCTGTGGAGGTGCTGAGGGCCAGGATGAAGCAGGGCTTTCTGAGCCCCTGTTCAGCCCCTTTGGAGCCACTATGTCTGTGTAGCAGCTTACTGATCTTCACATGAATATAGAAACAGACCAGGCTCATGTGAAAACAGACCACATTGACTTGCCGAGCGGACAGCTGACAGGTCAAGGATGCAGGGCTCCCTGGCCCTGTCTACCATCTGAGGCCATGAACTTGCTGTTATTTGGGAGAAAAGTCTCAATCACGCCTTGAGTTCTCCCTTCAGTTCCAGTGAGATTATGAAGGTGGCTTCTATGGGCACCTCAAGGGAAGTGACTATCTATGGGCTCAGCAATAAATGAACAGACACTAGAGGTGTGAGTGCTTGACAGACACAAGCACAGAGACCTGGGTCCAAATGGAAAATTTTCTTTTTTATGCAATTTACTTTCCAATAAGATAGCCTTTCTTGCAAGGCTCAGCTGGGGTGGTGGGACAGGGCTAGAACCCAACATCCCTCTTGGGCACCTCGTGAGCAGCTGGGCACAGGAGAGCTGGTAGCAGCTCTGCCCCATGTATGTGAGTCTCTGGACGCATACCTGGGCCGGGCTTGAAAAAGATGCCCTTGGGCTCTACTAGCATGTGACAGGACATATAGAGATGTTACTGGTGCCCACTGAGCAAATCAATAATGAACGGAAGACAAGTGATACAAGTTATACAAGTGAAGATAGCTTTAAATTTATTAACATGTTAGCCTACTGAAACCCAAGTTAGATCTGTGAGATCACCCTGGTCCCCAAGTTCTGCAGGAGTAGTACTCCAAGCACTACATCAGGTGTGACCCAAAAATATACATATTTTTCAATTTTGGAATTTTATATTTTACTATACTATTTGTATATTGATAAACAATAAACAATTGATCAGACAAGATTAAACCCGACACCTGAAGAATCTGCTGTCAGTACTCATCAATACACTAGCTCTACCTTCACACTGCTACCTGTCTGAATGTAGGTGCCCTCCCAATGGAAAACCAGCAGGACAGTTCTATGTTCAAGAAGGGAGACATTCACGACATTGGCAACTATTGCCCCATCTGCCTGTTGTCCGTCATCTACAAGCTGTTCACTCGAGTCATCCTCAACAGGATTGGCAGAACATTAGATAAAGAACAACCATGTGAGCAAGCAGGCTTCCCAAAAGGATTCAGCACAATCGACCATATCCACAAGATAACCAAACTCATTGAAGTCTATAAAGAATTCAAGATGGCGCTCTGTCTCACGTTCATTGATTTACAGAAAGCCTTTGATTCTGTGGAGACTGGAAGCGGTCATCGAAGCCCTAGCCAAACAGGGCACTCAAACCCAATACATAAAGATCCTTTTGTGAATTATATTATGGTTTCACTACCAGGATCTCACCATTCTACAGGGAAGTGATCATCGATGTCAAAAGAGGGGTTTGGCAGGGTGATACCATTTCACCAAAACTCTTCAGTGCCACCCCTCGAAAACATCATGCGACAATTAGGAATGGGAAGGGAATGGGGAGGAAAATAGACAACCCGACAACTACACCATCTCCGCTTCACTGATGACATTGTTCTAATAACACCAAACATCAGCCAAGTGGCACAAATGCTGGCTGACTTTGACTGAGAATGTGGAAAGACAGGTCTATAGCTGAATCTCAACAAAACTATGCTCATGAGAAATGAACTAGTTCCAGAGGCCCCATTCACTCTCAATGGAACAAACATCTCTGAATGCAGCAGCATGTGTACCTAGGTCAAGAAGTCAACATGATGAACGACCTAAAACCTGATTTGCTAGGAGGAAAAGAGCAGCACTGACTGCCTTCAAAAACACTGAAACAATAGCCAAAAGAACAAAGAACCTCTGGCTCTGGGCACATCTCTTTTGACTCCACCATTCTCCCTGCATGTTAATACCTCAGAGACCTAGGCCCTATGAAAGCAGGATGAAAATACCATTCGAGTCTCCCAAAGAGGAATCGAAAGAGCCATGCTTGAATATCACGCCTCACTCTGGTGAGAGAGGGAATCCGAGTTCCAACCTCCATCGCTATTCTAAAATCAAAGACACTGTCTCATCTGCCAGGACATCAAAAATCAGATGGGCTGGTCATATAATGCGGATCTGGAGATGACCGTTGACTAGCGTTACTATTCGATCCCACGGGACGTCAAAAGGTCACGTGGCCACCCACCTGCAAGATGGTCAGACTTCCTTATCAAGACCTTAAACAAACAGTTTGAGGCTCTTAATATCCCTGAAACAAACAGATGCCATTGGGCGCACTGGCACGTGATAGGGGTCAATTGGAAAATTACTGGTGCCTGCTCAAGCAAATCGATGAATAATGGGATATCAAGTGATTTGTATATTAGTATATTACTATACTATTTGTATTTACTACCCGCTCTCCCTCTGCTCCACTGATCATGAGGCATCCGGGAGGGAGGTGAGTTCTGGCCCTGGCCCACCACCTCAATAGCCTCAGAAGAAGCCAGAGAAACCTCCGCACCAAGGTGGCAGCCATTTTCAACATCTGGACTCCACAGCTCATCAGAGCTCCTTGCAAGAGAAAAACTGATCTTAAGCCTGGCTCGTCAGAGTCCCACCCTGTAGAGAAGTCTATTTCCAGCCCAGGTATGCTTGAACCAGAGACACTGGATACATGGGGCAGAGTTCCTACTGGCTCTTCCCCAATGCATGTGGCCACAAAAAGAGCACAGTTCATCAGTAGATGAATGAACTGAGAGCCCACCTACTACTGAGAGTATCCTACCCGCATGGCAGAGCCTGGCAAGCTACCCGTAGTATTCAATATTCCAAGAGCAGCAACGATGATGGACCCCATCCCCAGGACCTGAATAAATGGTTTGAGGCTCTTCATGTTCCTATAGTGAGCAGATGCCCTTGGGATACACTAGCATGCCACAGGGACAAATGGAGACATTACTGGTGCTCACTCAAGCAAATCGATGAACAACGGGAAGACAAGTGATACAAGTGATACTATTTGTAACTCTATGCATATATTATCTTTTATATATAAAAGATAATATATACAGAGTATATTACAGTAGCTCAGAGTTTTGTATATGGTAGATGCTCAACCACTGAGTCACATCTCTGCTCCCCAGCTTATAACTTCACCAGGTACAATGATGACCATTAGCTTTTTTTTCCCCAAATTTTATTACACCACTTTTAGACATACAATTGCAAGATGCTAATGTAGAGTTTTTGGTCTCTACAGTGTTCCAACACCCATCCCCCCCACCCGAACCCATCTCCCATCACCAATGTCCCCACCCCCCTCCCCCCCCCCACACTTCAACTACTTGGTGGGTTCTGTATGTCTTTTCTCTCCCTCTCTATCTCTCCCTCCCGCCAAACTTTCCTGAACATCATAGAATGCAGTGCTTTAAAGGACATAACTGTTTCCACTACTTTGATGGACTGTGTGGCCAAGCGCCGCGCCGACCTGGGCTCAAACTGGTTTTGTTCTGTTAATCTGGTCGAGAGGTAGTATCCCAGCCGCCCGACAGCACGAAAGGTGGTGGCTAGTGTGGTGGGGAGAGTCTCATCCAGCTGCTTCTGGGGACCCCCCAGAGGTGATGGGCCCACTCCCAAAACCCATCAGTCCTCCTGGGAGCCCCCATGGTCAGCTGAGCCTGGGGAAAGCGGAGTTCCAGGTTCCCCAGCCGCATTTGAGACTGCATGCTATGGCTGGTAGTCCCAGGGCAGCTCCTGGGTGGGGGCCACCAGGCTCGGCCAAAATGGAGTAGGGAAGGGCTGACCCCTGACTCCATCTGACGAATTCCCAGTGATTCCCGCTTCTGGGAGCTGCCTACCTGGGCTCGAACTGGTTTTGTTCTGTTAATCTGGTCGTGAGGTAGTATCCCAGCATCCGGACAGCGAAGGTGGTGGCTAGTATGGTAGGCGAAGTCTCATCCGGCTGCTTTAAACAACATAAGTTCTCAATGCAGATGTTTAGATACTATTCTTGCCCTCCCACCTTCAGATACCTCCCTCCACCTCTCTAGGTCCTGCTGCTCTCCACGCTCAGATACCTGCTCCATGTCAGTCTGACTTCAGACATGACTCAATGACCAGAAAGTAAGTAAGTACCCCACTTCTCCTGCCACAAATGTCCCCAGAGTGCTTTCCTTTCTGCTGACAGCTGCCCCCACTTTAAAGTCTCTGAGGCTCCAGCAAACACCACTTTCCAGAGCATGGGTGTGCTAATACCGC